>CM074504.1:12731001-12951410 GCA_037389245.1 Oryzias sinensis
TTGGTCTTTCAAATCCTTGAACTTTTCAAGATATTCCAGGATTTTTGCTCCATTAAATTACATAGGGAATTCTTGTGCTTAACCTCTTTTACAGGTTTTCACCTATTTTAACCATTTTACTTCTAAAATTTTGAGCTCTTTCAGCTCATTATTGCTATGACTTTTGGTCATTCAAATCATTGAACTTTTTAAGATATTCCAGGATTTTCCAGGATTTTTGCTCCATTAAATTACATATTGAATTCTTGTGCTTAACCTCTTTTACAGGTTTTCCCCTATTTTAACCATTTTACTTCTAAAATTTTGAGCTCTTTCAGCTCATTATTGCTATGACTTTTGGTCATTCAAATCATTGAACTTTTTAAGATATTCCAGGATATTCCAGGATTTTTGCTCCATTAAATTACATAGGGAATTCTTCTACGTAACCCCTTTTACAAGTTTTCACCTATTTTAACCATTTTACTTCTAAAATTTTGAGCTCTTTCAGCTCAGTTCAGGCATTCCTTTTACAAATTAGGCTTTCTTTCAGCAGTACAGCATTCAACCCTGCATTTTCTTCTGGAAATGCAGCTCCTTCTAGTTCTTTATTACGCTCATCTTCCGCCGTTTTTCGGCACTTAACTCCTTCTACAATTTTTAACCGATTTTAACCATTCAACTTTTAAAATATTCAGCTCTTTCAGCTTATTGATGCTATGACTTTTGGTACTTCTAATCCTTTTACTTTTTAAGATATTTCAGTTTTTCCGGGAATTTTTGCCCTATTAAAATGCATTGGGAAGTTATGATGCACGAGGCGCCCGGATCGACTCCCGGTTCGGACGCTTCAAAATTTTTTACCATTTTACTTTTAAAATGTTCAACTCTTTCAACTTATTACAGTTATTACTTTTGGTCATTCAAATCATTGAACTTTTTAAGATATTCCAGGATTTTCCAGGATTTTTGCTCCATTTAAATACAAAGATGATCCTTGAAAACCTTTTTTGTTTTAACCATTGTAACTTCAACATGCTTTCAGCTAGAGACACCGTTCAAACATTGAAATGTTCGCAAGGCTTTGGACTTCATTATAAGGCTCAAAACTATTATGGGATGGCAACACCACCTAGAATTTGGTGGCCATTTTGTGCCAAAATGTGAGGCAATTTTAAACTTCTTCAAACTTTCACCTATTTTAATCATTCTACTATTACAATGTTCAACCCTGTCAGCTTATTCCTTTCAGCTACTACTTTTGGTCTTTCAAATCTTTGAACTTTTCAAGATATTCCAAGATATTCCAGGATTTTTGCTCCATTAAATTACATAGGGAATTCTTGTGCTTAACCTCTTTTACAGGTTTTCACCTATTTTAACCATTTTACTTTTAAAATGTTGAGCTATTTCACCTCAGTTCAGCCATTTCTTTTACAAATTAGGCTTTCTTTCAGCAATACAGCATTCAACCCTGCATTTTCTTTTGGAAATGCAGCTCCTTCTAGTTTAAAATCCTATGCTTTTTATAACAAGCTTTGGGCACCAGGTGCCCAAGCAAGGCAGATAGAGAGATATAATTGTTCAAAGTGGAGAGATGGAAAACTACATAAACAGATGTTTTATCAACCCATTAACCAAAAAAAAAGTTATACAGTCATCAAAAAGATTTCTCCTGACATGGCGGGCTGAATCCAACCTTTCTTAATTCAGCTATTAGAGATCATCTAAGTAAAAAAAGAAGTGAAGAAAACAGCTGGTCCAAAAGTTTAGGCCTTGAATCTCCACTTTACTCTAATTAGTGGCCTCACATCTAATATTAAGAAGTAAAGAGAACCCAGAAGCAATGATCATGGGTCAGTCTCTTAGATTCTGCGACATATCTGCACATAATAACCTCAGGGGCTTATGATAAATGGCGACCCCTCAGCATGGTCATTTAAAATTGTGTAGAAGTCCTCAGATTCTCAAAATGACCAATTAGAATCCTGTATTATGGCCACAGATGCTGCTTTTACACATCCTCTGGTCATAATTTATGCCTATTACTAAGGATTAGATGCATCTCATCCTTCCAAGGGCTTTTCTGCTGCAAACAGTTAAATGATTCATTAAGTCCTCAAGCTTGAACTAGAATTGCTACAATACTTTCTGAAGAAACATCTAGATAACACAAATAAATGTGCTTTGGTTGCCTAGAAAGGTCAACAGACGGGGAAGACGGAAGGTAATGTTTTTGAAAGGGTAAATCATAAAATTAAGGAAAATTGTAATTATATTTTAAAATATTGCTAGGTTAAACTGAAATTTCATTTTGTTTTAGTATTGTTTTAAATTTGTAAGGTTACATTTGGACAATGGCATCCCAATCTATGAAGACCACTACAAGACATTTTCAGTTAGTGAAAATATTGGCTACACAAGTTGAATGAATGACTGTACAAGTTTTTGTCAGAAAAGAAAAGAAAATGGTTACCTTAGTATGTAAATAATAAATGTTTCAGTCATTATAGGCCTTGTTAAGCATGTCAACTTGTAACTACATGTTTAATCACCAATCTACCCAGAAGCCTACAGCTTGTTTCAGCTAATATCAAATAATGGCACAACTCACCGTGTAATGAACAAACACCCAATTCTCTCCACAAAGACACGCACGCAGCCTTCCCTGCTACGCCCTCCAAACATGGCGCAGCAGAACAGCAAACGTGGACATGTGTCTCACGTTTCAACTCTTGGGGACAAAAATGCTTGTTGTGCTTCAGTTTCAGTTGGAGTTTTAGCAGAATTTCTGGGTGCGTTGCTGGCCTGGGGAGAGGCACGGCAGCTCTGTAATTAAGGACAGGGGGAGGAGGATGTTCGTTAGATGCAGTGTCCTCATTAGTGTAAGTTCCACCCGGAGGTGGTGCTGAGCCATGGACAACTAATGAGGAGCATATTGTAATGAAGCAAGGAACCAACAATTGCGAGTACATGCTTGGGCCTTTTAAACTGGGCTGTGAGAAAATACTGATTCATTTGGGGGAATGGAAATTAAATCTTTGCAGTCTAGTATTAATGGATAGGGGTATAAGATTTCATCTGTGTTTTGAACAACACTGATTACCACCTGTATGTATGAGAATACAGACTTTTTTGACTACCAAAAGTCTATGAGCATGAGTTTGACTTCGACCATCTATTGAATTATAGTTAAAGTGTTCCCAGTGATTTTTTTTATTATGATTATGCCGTTTTTGGACAAAATGTAAAAAAAGAAAAAAAAGAAGTTGTTTTATTACAAAGGTTCTGCAACGCCCTACTTCCTGTCACCCCTATGTTTACATGCTCTCCTGTTTACTTACAGCCTCTCACACCCTCAAACTAACAATACTACAAAAACAGTGAACAAATAGCTCGAGCGGGGAAGATGAAGCGGCAGATGGATCTCGCCGTCTACAAGTGGATGAATCAGAATGGAGCGGAGCCGGGAGCTTGTGGCCTGCTGTAGTAGCTTCTACGTCACAACTACAAGCTTTTGCAAACAGTGTTTTTGCATTTGCTCCTGAATCACAATGATTTGAATACAGAAACACTCAGAAATGCAGTTTTAAGCAGAATTTTCCTTATCTTCCATCATAAAAAAGAACGCCACAAGAACATGTTAAAAAGACAATTTTCATCAGTGTGGATCTTAAAGTATTAACTGATTGGTGTTGCATATATGTGATCCACAAATCATTGTCACACACTGTTACAAACACTGTTGGGGCACACAGGCCCTGAGGCTGAAGGCCACTGTCACTGAAAAACACACCAGCTATCTCCCAGCATGCTTCTCAAACAAGTAGCCTACCGTACAGGTAATCTCACTTAATCATCTCAGAGGTCATCACAAAGTGAGGTGGGGCAATAATTGCTGGAGTGAGCAGGAAAAAGTGAAGGATTGCAGGGACATAATCGGTGGGGGGGTGAAAAGATGGGATGATGTGGGCATGGAAAGAAGATGAAAAAAAAAACAGGATACATACACCCACACACAGCTTTTTGTCTGGACAGTCTTTGCAATTCCTCACTTTAAAAATGATTTGGGTTTTACTGTTTTGATTGAATATATTAAGTCATATTAAAAAACAGTCTGTTTGTTTGTCATCTTTAAGTAATAAGTGAAAGTAAATAAAAGAAATTGGCAAAATAAGTTGATAAAAGATAAAAGAAAAAAGGAAGGAGTTGTCACAAGGAGGAAGAAAGCAGGAGGGTAATATGGTGGTGAAAGTGGCAAGGAGATGGAGAAACAGAGGGGGGCAGAGTGACAGTTATCTCCCCCAGGGCCTAGCAAGGGCTGGCCCCCGTCGGCCTGACAGCCAACCAAACAGGTATGCCGTAAGATGATTTAAGGTGATAATAACTTTAGCGGATGGATGATGTCTCTCCAGTGTCTGCTGAAACTTAATGAATGAAACATTAGTAAATACTACTAAAAACATGATTAGAGATCACCCCCCCACACACACACACACACACACACACACACACACCGCTGACAGCAGGCGATAAGGATAGGGGGAAAAAAGATGAGTTTGCAAATGTGTCTTCGGCATCACCGCCTCCCACAGACTCAAACACACACACAGTCTTCTTCAACTGCTCCTTACCCTGTCCATTTCTTTTATTCCTCCTCAGTGCTTTTGAATAAAAGATGAAAGAAAACGGGGGACCTCAGGAGGCAAATATGTATCTGCGTGTCTCTCTGTGCGCCTCTGTGAGAGTATGATTTCTGTCCTCTGGGTCTGTTGCCACGAGACCAAATGATATGTGTACAGCAAGGTGTGCCGCCTGCAGATATGCACAAACCTCACAAAGTAGACGATGAGACAAAGCTCTGGAAATGCAAGGTGAAAAGAGACAAGGTCTCACTAAAATAGATATTCACTGCATTGCCTTACGCATCTGTCAGCCCCAGTGCCAGAGTTTTCTAACAAATGCTGCCTCTGATTTATATGAAAACAGTTGTTGGAATCTATTAATATTACAGCAGGACTTACATTAGTCAGTGGAACATTATTTTAGACAGTGAAACATGAACTAAAAGCAGTATATTTTAAAGTTAAGACTAGGACTCTGCATGTAGAAATCATAGTTTGTGAGTCAGATTGATAGTACCTGACCTGGTATTTGGGCAGCAAAAGAACTTCATGTTAGAAGAAGTTGTTTGTAAAATCACATGCACCCTATATTCCGCTCTATAAGACATACTTACTTAAAAGCTTTGATTTTTTTCAAAATACGAAAGTGCACCTTATAATCGGGAGACCTTATGGATAATTCTGGCTGAATAGGCTAAGGTGGCTGATGTGTAGCGGTGTCAAACTGTGTTTTGTTTTATTTATTTCTTTACATGAAGGATCCCTCCTTCACCACATCCCGGTGGTCTCTTCTTTTTTTTGGTTGGGAGTTTGCATAGCCACAGTAACGTTTGTTTTAGCGATACCAGTCTGTTTTTTTTACTTAATGCAAATAAGGTTGGGAGTTATTCTGAATACACTCGCAAAGCAAACGTGTAGTGTGTTACAAACATGTAAACATAGTTAATAAATTCTGACTGACTGACAGAATTGTCTGATTCTTTTGTAACGTCATAGACTTTAAAAAAGTGTCTCTAGTGTCACAGAGTCAGAGATCTAATTCTGTATATGTAGAGTTATATAAACTACCGGTAATTCTTCTCAGTCCTACTTCAGTCCTGGTACATTTCCTATCTATGCTAGGAGAAGATCCCTCCTGTGGACATCCATGTGGTTTCTTCTTTTATTTAATGGAATCAGCGGCTTTTTTAGGAGTTTTTCCTTACAAGAAAGAGGGTCTAAGACGACCAGTTTAGTTTAGTTTGTTTCATTTAGTTTAGCAATCAGATAATCAATTTTATGACTTTTATGTTTTATTCAATTAGTGAAGCCAGTTGAGACAACTGTGTTATAATATTGGGCAATATAAATAAAACTGAAATGAATTTTTCCTCACTTAATGGTATACAAGTTTGGTGCACCTCATTTGTTACAAACCTTTGAAAACTGATAATTTATTGGCGCCCTAAAGTGTGGAAAATACGTCATGTATTGAAGCACACAAACAAACAGACACATCCACTGTGGCTTTGTTGACCTCCAAATGTGGGCAGACCAGCAGGAAGTCCTCATTGACCTATTTATGACCATGTCTTTAAGTATTCATCAATAAGGTCAAGTTTAAGTCCCATTATCTTTCACACACCCAGGTGACCCATCCCCTGCAGGTGCGGTGAGCTGCAGACACAGCCCCGTTTTTTAACCCCCCGATCCAACCCCTTAATGCTGAGTGTCAAGCAGGGAGGCTTTGGCTTGACTTTGCCTGGATTTGAACTCACAACCTTCCAGTCACAGGGCGGACACTCTACCACGATCTCTGGGTTGTGTCAAGAAGGGCAACCGGTGTAAAAACTCTCCGCCAAACAACCTGTGAGAATCAGTGAAAGCTGACATGCTGTGGTGACCTCTGACGGTATGTGCCGAAAGGTGAACCTCAAAAAGATTAGATAATTAAACATCAGCACTAAAAAATGAGCTCACACAACTGTGTTTCCGATTTCCATTTTTAGTAGTCATTCAATAGTATTGTTTTCAAGAATAATTCATGCCTTGGTCACAGCACCCGTAAAAGTCAACCCCCGTACGAGTTTTGTGGGTTTTTGGGTTGTGGGGGGTTGTAGATAGGAGGGGCTGCATCTTAAAGGAAGCAAAGATCTGTCTTGCAGTTCCCTTGAGGCTCGTGTGGCCACTTTATGAAAATGAAAAATTTAATGGTCATGTATGTAGTGAGTGTACTGTGAAGTATTTTTTTTAAAGTACAGTAAACCCTTGTTTTCCGCGGGGGTTACGTTCCAAAAAGAACCCGTGATAGGCAAAATCCGTGAAGTAGAAACCTTTGTTTTTTCTTACAATTAATATACAATTAAATACTCTATTATACATTGAAAAGAAAGAACAAACCATTTTACAGGCTTAAGCATTTGTTTAACAAATAAAAGTACTTTAGAAACAAATAACGTCTGTACTGTACTGTCAAATATTAATTTAAATCATCAATGTGAACAGAAGGCTTCAAATCGCGGAGATTAGCCCCGCCCACCGCGACCCGAGTAATTGGATTAAACGAGAGAAAATTTAAAATGATTATGAAAAAAATACAAAGTGCAGTGGGACAAATAGTGACTCAGGTGTGTTTACTGCTCTTCAGACTGATGCTCTGCATCCTGACTCCACTCTGCAGTGTTTTCTTCTGAAGCCCGCGGTGCAGCTGTGTTTGTTTAGGAGAAGAACATAGTATTTTGTATTTGTATTTATTTATTTAAGGGACAATGCATACAACAAGCAGTGTAGAATACTCTGAAGGTAATGAGACACTGTAAATATGCAGGATTGTAGCCTAGGCTAATTTCCATCCTCTGTCCCGTTCTGACCATGGCCAGCCACCTAGAGACTTAAAATAAAATGAGTAAAACAGAGTAAAAATGTACATATATAGCGTAAAATTGCATTAGAAAAATGACATAAAATTAACATAACTCGGATAACATTTAAAACAGTTTCAAATGCATAGTTCCCCAAAATATACATCAATAAAATCGCCAAAATCAGAACAATACTATGACAACTGTGAGCACAGTGATAGGCAGTTGTTGCTCTTTTTCTATGGGTTTTAGAGAAACTCGAAATTGCAAGATGATTTGCACGTACGTGTTGTAAATTTGGCAAGCTGTTTTACAAACGTGTACATATTAAACTGCAACATTATTGACGCACAGGTAGAGAAGACGCGGAGTGACTTTTTAGCCAATCAGAATGCAGAACACAATGCACGATGCAAATCCGTGAAGTAGCGAAACCGTGAAAAGTAAACCGTGTTACAGCAAGAGATCACTGTAATGGAGGTTGCATGCACTTTCGATATATGAGTAATGTCATACAGAGCCTTTTATGGAAAATTCAAGTCATTAGTAGGGGGACAGTAGTGGCTTCTTATAGATCACATGCAATGGTGCATGCACGGGGTGTGCAGTTGATGTGTAAGTGCCCGTTAGATGCAGGATGCCTACACAGTCAGCTTTCACGCAACAGTTCGAAAGGGCTGCCTGAGCATGCAGGGCTAAGGGGGGTTACAAAAATTTTAAAAAATTCTTACGGCCTACTTCCACTTTACTTACCCTTTTACGTGTTGCTTAAGTGTTAACTACAACCCGATGCCTGCAGCGTGCATGAACATTTTCCCCTTATGACCTCATCAGGTTGTCCATATATTTTAAAATCTCATGCAGGACATCTGGGTGCACCATCCAGATTTTAAACCCCCAGATTGCCCGTGTCCACCTATAGGGACAGTTATAACTAAGGCATAGGCACTCAATCTTCGACAATTATGAGGGAGACATTTTTATTTGTCATGAAAAGGAACACTTCTGTCTACAAATATGATCATAATGTTAAAAGTTATATTAAAATTTCAATTTTATTTTCAAACTACTTTTGTACAGTCGTGATCATCAAAAAGTCAGTCATGTTAAATTTGTTATTATTAAAATCATATTCATGCAACTTCTCGCAAAACCTGCACTTTCTGGCTACTTTCTCCAATATGAGCCTGTGATATGTGGGCAATAATATTTCTATCACTCACATGCAAACACCCCCCCCCCCCACGCGCACCCTACACACAGACACTTCAACGTGTTGCATCAAAGAGGCATGCCCCAAACGCTGCACTTCTCCTTTGGTCTTTGCCTCATGAGCAAGCCTCAAGTTAAGAGGTGGATGATATTAAAAAAGGAGAAGAAGAGCATGAAGATCAAAATTACCACAGCAGCAAAGCTGCAGGCACAAAGCCCCAGCAAGTACCCCCCCCCCCCCCTTCGTCCTCTGTCTCCCTCCTTCTCTTCTGACGCCACATGAAGCCTGGCTCAGGTAACTGCACTTTTTAATGATGCCATTTGCCTAATGCCTCCTTGTGCTTGTCAATCTGTCTCACATTATCCCTCATCTCACTGTATCATCCCCTGACTTCTGCACACCAAGAAGCCTCGCCTGAAACGTCGCTGCACCGGCCCATTAGGAGCATCCTCCAGATTAATTGGAGGGACATGCTATGTAAAAAAAAAAACAGAAGAAAACAATAACAAGCAACAACTAAATCAAGGGGGAAGGAGGGTGGTGATAGGCATATCTTTTATCCGACTTCTTCCCAATGCCTCTGCTTTCTGCTGATGCAGGAGATTCCACCAGGGCACAAACTGGGATGAGAGAGGAAGTCAAAAGCGAAAACCTGTTAGGCTGTAAGTTGACAGCTCATGTTCAAACTCTTCCTCTCAGTTCCTTTTAGATAGTCCCCCCCTCTCTGATAATGCATCTGTTCATGTCAGTCTCTTCTAAACTCCTTCACTTTTTCTTAACCTTTGAACTTCCTGTCTCTGTTGTCTGATATCCCTTTGGTCTTCCAGTTTTTCTTGGGCTGCCACGTCACAAATGTGCCATGTTGCCTCATGCCTGACTTTGACTCAACACAACTCAGAGGTGAATTTCTAATGAGCTAAAAAACGACACCAGTTTTTGGACTTTGGCTACCAACAGCATAATTGATAGCCACTAGGAATGCTTTTCAATAAATCATAAGTGATCAAAGTGGAACTTTAAGATGTTTACTCAAGCAAAGCTAAAAGTATGTTACTGTACAACTGTACTGTACATGTATGACAAAAAGTTAGAGTAAATAAAATGTATGAACTTGCCTTGCACTTAAAACTTGCAGACATTTTCACCATCAATGAAAATGATCATCCATTCTTCAGGATGAAAAGCTCAATAGACGCTTTTATGAATAGCTTTTGAATAGATTAATTGCCTCAACCAGACAAGGTAAGAGGACAGAGCGTCAATAGGATTGACGTTTCAATGGAATATTTCAGCTTGAAAAAGAGTGGGAGCTTAGATTGCAGGCAAACCCAGAAGTAACACGGAGGTGACAGGTTCACCTCAAGAGCATCTGAATTAATAAATGACAAGCCTTTTTCTGGAGAGATCAAAGTAAGAGTTAGACCAAAAATGAGAATATAAAATCAAGGTGAGGCATTTTTAAATGCTCAATCAATGTAATAAATCACAGACAACACCTAGTGTCTCTCTAAGTTTAATAGTAATGTCACCGCTCAATACCCTCAATGAAAAATGGCCAAAAACAGCAGCTGTAGAATAACTGGTGTGTTTTAACAAAGGCGGGGAGGGGTTGCTCTTTAGAGCCCATGAGTGGACGGCCTGGTGTTTGAGGATGAGGGTGATCCCGGTGTGCCCACATCAAGAGCAGAACACAGTCTTCGTTACAAGCCATTAGACAGCCTCAAAGCTGATGACATGGGTGTGGAGAAGATTAATAAGTATCCGCATTCGCATGGTGTTTCTGTAATGCTTGCAAGCCTCATGTATGCTTGAGTGAGCGTCCAAGTGAAGATCACCTACAACTGCACAGCATGAGGCTTGTGATCCCTCATCATGTGTCAAAGACATTAAAGACGTACTAATCAAGAATGTTTTTAAATGTGCAGGAAGAATTTACAACCTGGAATGTAAGACTCGCATGTTTAATGAAATCCTCCGAGTGTACTGACAATTTTATTAAGCTTTAAATATATCCAAAGAGTGACGCACAATTCCAAAACGTTTGAATTAAATTCATTATGGCTGCTAGACCACCTCCCCCCCTCCTCCAACATGAGCTGCTTGGGAGGAAACTTCACAGTAAATTAGCTACAATTAGCGCTGCAGCACACATCAATGAGATTGTCCCTCTGAATGCTATTAAATAGCTGGCCAATCATATTTGAGTTAGTACAGTCAACCAGATCATTTCTCAAATTGGTGCTCGTCGTAAATGCTTGGTAAAGAAGACAACAAGACAGGACTGATGGGAGAACCTTAATTAGCAAACTGCTCCAGATATGTGCAAGTCTATCATTATGCTGTTCTGCAGAATGACTCCTTAATAAGCGATGATGCAAAGTAAGATGTTTGTTTTTTGAAATTATGGCTCTAATGGCTCTAAAACCTTTTACTCTTTCCCGCTTTCCATCAGAAAACATGTTTTGCTAAATCTAAAGTTTTGTTGCAATACCATGTTCTTTTTTTTTAAATGTGCTGCTTTATAAAAATGTTAAGAGCTATGAGCATCATATTGATGCTCATGTGATCCTGCGTTCCCACCAGCCTTGAAAACCTGCATACGAGCGTCCTCTTCCGATGAAAAGTCTATTTAAACACGTGCATATGCATGTTTTGGGCTTCCACATTCAAAACTTTTAAGTCGGCTTTTGGGCTCTACGTACAAAACACATGGCCATTGAAGGGATGTATGAGTAGCATCTTTATCAAAACACAGAAGTGCCAAGTGTTTGGAATTTGATCATGAAGGGGATATTAAGTAGACATTAATTGCGGTTCGTGCGTGCCCGAAATTCTATGACACCACGTCTTTCATGTATCAGAATAGAGCAGATTTGCACCGCTTCAACATTTTGCACCCAGCCTCTTCCAACCGTGAGTACATGGGCTGGTAAAGCATATTTAGGAATGCCTGTTCAGCGTATTTTCAATCGTGTCACAAATGCCATGCGTGTACTTAGCTTGAGAAAAATTTCAACCCCCAAAAACAGCAAATACATCATTTTTTTTCCTCTTAAATGTTTTTCCACTTTTAATTTTACAACACTGTAGCCTGTATTTTTGAATTTGCAATTCCCAACGTAAACATCTTTCTTTCATATCTATGAAAGAATCGGTCTCCTAACTTTCCGAAGACTTCATTGGCTGCATCTGTGTGTACCAATCATTTAAAGGTCATCAACATTTTTGAATTTCATTAACTACCAGGCAGTGGTTTTGCACAAACACCATCAACCAGTACTCATAAACCATAAAGTTAGATGTGCACCATTAATACTCGCAAAATCAGGTCTTAAAATCCAACTAATGTAGCATGAAATGTTGAAGCTTTGCTTCAGCAGTCAGAAACTGTAGCAGATGACCTTTTTCACACCGGGTATCCAAGGGCTTACATTATGAATGTGTGTGCCATCCCATCTCTTGAGACCCACACTCATTTACTGGTACACTCAGAACCAAACACAAAGACCCAAATACGGTTTTAATGACATACTTTAAATTGTGATTAAAAACTTAAAAATGTTTGTTTTGTCTTTATTTACTTTTACCTCAACCATTAGCAGGTAGAGTAGCTTTTTCTGTAGATATTTGACTTTTTTTTTTGTAGCAGAGAAGACAGAAACAGTGATAATTTTAACCAAAATAAATGTTAAACTATCACTGACACGATTTCTGGAGATATTATTGGACACACTTTTTTGACAATGTGAGACGTAGCCTTTCCAAACATTTTTATTTACAACTCAGTTGCAGGGAGGGGGGCAAAAATTCCACATTCCAAAATGGGCTGGATTCAGTGAAACACCACCCTCTTGTAGCTTTTAGGGTTTTGCTAGCAGAGGATATTACTGTATATAACTCAAATTTACTTAGCATGTCTATAGCCGTCAGCAAGTTGGAGGTAATCGTGCTGCTAAAGGCAATAAGAAATGAATTAATCTCCTTTTTGTGCCTGCACTGAAATAAATGTGCATATGTACAGGGAGTATATCAACAAGATTTAGCTTTTTTCTATAGATGGGGGAGGGGGGGTTACTGACATGAACCCATTTTCTGCAGGAACGCAACAAACCAGGAGGTTTAAGGGCAGAAATACAGGACAGCCTGCAACAGAAATATCTGATTTAGCAGAAAAATGCTTAAACCAGTGAGATAGCAGACAGATTTATCTTTGACTTTGCTTTTTCATATAAATTTGTATTTTAAAGAAATATTTAACATTGATGGTCAAACTGTCTGCCAGGTGATGTAAAGCAAGAAGAAAACCAAATTTCCTGAATGCAAACATTGAAAATGAGTTACACTGAGATGCTCACAATCTCTTTTTGCAAGTCCAACTCAAGTTTTGAGTCTTTGATTTTAAATCCAAGTCAAATCTTAAGTCTTTTGCTTTCAAGTAAATTACAGTCTCAAGGTTAAACTTTATATCACAAATATCATAAATTACTGTTTTGTACTCACAAGTGTCATCATGCCACCTCAAAAAAATACAGGGGCAATGCAAGGATTGGCACATTGTGTTTCTGCATCTCAAACAATAAAAAAAGAAACAAAAAGGATGCTTTCAATCATAAATGCAAAAGCAAATATATGCACTGAAAACACTTCAACACAGACATAAATGTAACTCATGGCACACATATGTACTTGCTGTGACACAGACACACACTCTTAGCAGTAGACAGCAGGGCCCTGTCTCCAATCACGGCAGAGAATGGATCTGCAGTGTGTTGAGAGCAAACGATTTGAGGCATATGTCAAGTCCTTGCGAGTTCAAAACAAAGCGCTGTCAAAAACGCTCTGCTTTGGCCGGGCAACGCCATCTCTGCTCTGCTGTGCTCCACATGCAACGGGCAACACAATCTTCCAAGTCTAAGATGAGACCCATCATCATCCTTTTGCGTCGTCCTGTTCTTTGCCCCTGCAGACTGCTGTAGACTGTGTGCGCTGCTCCCATCTCAGCGGCTGCTGCAGATTTGCCTGCAAGGCTAGAGTGGGGGCCGCGACACCCGGGAGACTCAGTCCATTCACATTATCCACTATGGAAGAAGCTGTTTGGCAGACCAGGAGTGAGAAGGAGTTAGAGAGGAGGAGAAGAAGAAAGAAAAGACAGTGGGGCAAAATAAAACTGTGTTTTAGAAGGGCGGGAAAAAGCCTGAGGTGGGGCTGAGGTAGAGCAACTTTGATTTTTAGTGTTGTTAAAATTTCTTCTCAAGAGAGAAACAACTTTATGAACCGAGTTTTGAAAACTTTTACACCTAGATGCCAGCAAGAGGGAAGAAAAATTGAAGCCTTCGCATGGATTTTTAAATTATGGAACAGTTTTTGTCCCTGACAGTCATCGATTTTGTGTCACCTTGCTAATTAAGCAAGTCATAAATATAATAAAACACATATGTTATAGTCAGGATATTGAAAGGTTATGAAAAAATAGGTTTTAATAAATAAAGGAAGAATTCGCTTTAACTCAATTGTTTTGTTGTCATTGTTGTCATTGTTTGTTTTTATCCTCTTTCATAAAAATACCAAATTTCTATTTTGATTATCTGATGTCAGATTACTTTTTCTGTTTAAAAAACAAAATCCTCAAAAAGTCAAAAATAAAACAGAAGCTAATTGTCCTGAAAAACCTCATTTCATTAATGATTTAGGATAGTGAAAAGGAATAAAAATTGACATTGGGCTGCAAAAAATATGCTAACAATATTCCAATTTTATGGTCACAGCTGGTATTTGTATCACAATGATCTCAGGGTTACTTCATTTAAAGTTGGTCAAGCAAAAAGGTTTATTTCATCTAAATTTAGAATCACCAACAACAACTTAACTTGGTGTTCAAAAGGATAAGGTGTAAAAAGAACAGCCCAAGAGAAAAAGCATTATGAAAAACATGTAATGTAAGAAATTACTCATTTTTTTTAGACCTCTAATTTTCCTAATGTCCTTAATAAATACTGTACAGCCTACAGTACAATAAACAACCCAGATGTTAAAAAACCAAAACAGAGGTAGAAATAGAAATGAATTAGCTAATAAAAGAAATAAAAATAATTGTACTTTATAAATATCTACACCCGTATGAATTTCTTTGGAATTTGCAACTATATTGTTCTGTAAAAGTCTGCAGAATTAAAGTAAACAAATCCTATCTTTTCATAAATACACAATCCTCTATGTATAATAGTTTAAGATTGCACATTGGTGTTCCTCACATGAAATCAAACATGATGGATAGGGTTCCTTTGCATCCCACAGGGGAGTGTATAAAAAAAGTCTAAACCCAGATTATTGAGTCCCACACGGACCCTTTCTCAAGACCCTGGAAAATGACTCCCGTAATCCTTCTCAGCAGGCAGGAAAGGACCCGCTTTGCGCGGACTTGTCGCTCCCCAGGTTGACACAGTTACCCAGATTCTCCCTGTTTATTTATGAGGCTTGACTTTTTAACAGAAATGGTTCAAATGTCTGTGCACGTGCAAGCAAATTCATTCAGCACGAATAACACTAAAAGACACTTCTACTAAATCCATTTTACACATAATAACCCCCCCCCCCCCTCTACTAAGACACACAAATATATACTGTTAATGGTATTCATCTCCCTCTGTCTTTAGTATGTAAAACTGATATGATAGATGATCGCAGGAGACGCAGAAGGGTGAAATGCACTTGTGCTGGTAATACCCCAAACCCCGTTCACAACAGTCGACCCAAGGCCCCAGCTAACGACTCCTTGCCAAGTAAATGATGATAAACATAAGCCCTCCTTCCACCACTGAGTGCGCATTACCTAATGATGTTCAATGGCAATGGTGAGCAGTAAAGACAACAAATATATTATACCAATGCATCTTAAATGGGTATCCCTTAGGAAACCCATCTGAATTGTAAATTCATGCACATAGCTCATTTTTCATATGCAGCCAGGGAAAAATTCCAAACAACTGTGTACTTAATGTGCAATGTTTTTTGCATTTTTACATCTTTATGGGCACTTATGGTTGTCTGTGTGTATTTATTTGTATGAAATGTGCAGCACTTATGCGTTGTCAGAGGCGGACTAGGCTTGGATTGATGTTTTCATGCAGTTGGATGCCACAGGTCAAATATCTAACAGTTTTGTAATAATAAACTCAGTGAGAAGGAGAGAAATTAAAATGTTTAGCTTACTTGTAGTGAATAAATCATGAAAATATTCAGGTCATATTAATGTTTTTTATTGAGAAACCCTGTAAGCAAATTAGGTTAAAAGTGTGCCTCAAATTAGAGCAGAAACTTCCCGTTTAATGTTTCATCTTTTTATAGTATGTAACCTTTATTTTGGTTTTGTCTTTGTTTATTTTTTTGGTCTAACATAATTCATTTTAGGGTATGTTCCCAATTTAAAGTAAACTTTTGCACAAAGACCTTTTTTATTAAGAGTCTTTTAATTATCCAGAACAGAACACATTCTTTAAAATGAAAGAATAGCTTGAATCTGGGTCATTACTCAGAAATCCAGCAGCCTTTGAAACACAAACTCTCAAAGAAAGAACCAAAGGAAGAGAAAATACTCCATCTCAACTTGAACTAATTGTAGACAGATACCGGGCAACCGCCCCAGTGCTCAAATTGGTAAAGTCAGTCAGTTTGAGAGGTGTAGAAAGGCAGGGAGGCTCAAAACAAGGGTCTCAAAAGTGGAACACGATCTGATAAGCTTGCAAAAGAGTCGGAGCTGGTGACATTTGTGCCAGTGGCCTTTCAGCAACTCCAATTTAAACTGCCAAAACCAGCGGGTCTCCTGGGGGAGATAGAATGGAGCATAGCAAACACACACACACAAAACGGCTATTACACCAAGGAACGTAAACTGTTTACATGTATATTGACAGGTTGCATCAATGATGTTTAAGTATATTTAACCTCGCTGTGATCTTTTGTCATTTGTTTAGTTGCATGTTTTTTCCCCCTTCAAAATAAAAGACTGAAAAAAAAGAAAAGAGGACTACAGAAAAAAAGGCATTCTGTGTATCAAAAAACTGAACTTTTCTATTTGTGATAACATGAACTGCAGGTTGAGTGGGTGGGTGGAGCACTGCATGCCACTAATGTTAGAGTTTAACTCCATGTCAAAGATACACAGACTGGCCCATGGCTCTGCTTCAAAACAGTGAAAGATAGTTCAGATAAAACAGGTGCTTTATGCAGTGGATGAAATTAGACTATTATTTTATGAAATGTCAACATGCTATTCTGCATATTTATGCAATATATTTCAGTTGTACTGCAACTACTTTTATTGCATTGCTCCATGCCTGGCATTCTACAGATGTAATATTCGAAAGAATCTGGTGTTTTGGTGCCAAAACGCAGGTTTACCCCATGAATGAGAGCCATTGATGGATAATGCAGGCAGAAGTATATTTATGATGAACATTGTGGAGTAGCTTAATGTATTTCATAAATGAAAATAATAAAAAATAAACTTTAAGAAATAATTCAGTTATTTGACTTTTTTAGTGAAGGATTATATCATCTTGCAGGCTCAAAGTCAAGGCAAGATTGTTTTAAGGAGCCATTTAAGACATCCAGAATGGCACCGAGAAACCCCTCAAAACATTCATGATTTTTTTAAGGTAGCCTTTTATGTGCAACTTGTTGATTAAATATCAGCAGGTTTTTTTGTTTTGTTTTTCAAATTTAATGAGATACTTGCAAAAAAGCAAAGCTGTTCAAATTGAAAACCATGACAAAAAGTTTAAAACCTAGTTTTTATTTGTTTTTTTGTTAATTTTCTCAGTGTTTATTTATGCATTTTATGTATTGAAAACCCAATATGGGTGGTAATATATATGTACACTTCCTCCCACTCCTTTTCAAGCTATCAATCAACCAAAATACTTAATGGTTGAAATGTGTCATGTACTGTATATATAACTACTGTATAGGTCATTTTCTGTTGTCTTCTTTAGTTTTATTTTGATTTGATTGCTTGAGATAAACCAATTCCAAAATTAAAACACTAAAAGTCCAATTAAGTCTGCTTCTTTTTATCAAATGAAAATGTGTATTTACTACACAAGTGTTATGCCAAAAAGGAAGAAACTGTTGTTGTTTTTTTTTCATGGAAAGTAGCTACTGCAAGGCTGCAAGGGTTTCAGCCACACAAAAATGACCAAACACGTGTCTTATGTGACACGTGAAATATCGTACAAGAACCCATGGACATTTGCTGACACACCTAAACCTTTTTTTTTCCTTACTCCTAGCTGAACACATGTCACACCAGGACCAAAGGGGTAGCTGCTGGCACGTCACCAGAGTGGACATGCATTGTCACAAAGGGAGACTGATGCCCATGATGCTCATTCCATCTTTTTCTGCAGGCTCAGACAGACCTCCACTGAAAAACTACAACATATTTGAATCTTTCTGTCTCAGAGACACTGAATAGAAAGACCTAAAAATAGAAGTGTGTTTGATATGGGATGGTTGTGTGTGTGGCAGCAGACTTTCCGAAAATATCACAAAAGATATAGTAAGTTTCCTCCACAAACGACTATTAGAACTGTATAGATTAATGGACATGGCAAATGTAACCCCCCCTGTGAGTTATAATAATTATAAATGCCAAGCTGCAGCAGTAAAATGAAAGAGAAATAGACAAAGGTCCCTGTATGCAAGGATGCCTCAGGTAAAACTAGTAAACAACATCATGTCAAGGGTAAACAAAGGGTTAATGAGAAGACTATACAGCCACCAATTCGAACACTAACACCAAGTCCTTTTGCCCCAAAAATCTTCCCATGACGATGCCATGGTGCTCCATCTGCATTTGCTCTGTAACTTCTTAATCATTTATAAGTCTGTGTCTTTAATCTCATTAGGATGACACTAGACAGATGTCCCGACCCCAGTGTCACAGACCCCCTGGCACCTGGATCTTCTTCCCAACCCTGCACGAGCCCTTCCCAACAGTCAGCCAGGAGCCATCTGTCTGTTTAGCCATCTCCATGCCCGACTCATTTGGCCGCTCAGTAGGACGGTGCAGATTCTTGTTTGCAAAAGAGCTCCTCTTATGAAACCCATGTGGAGGGCTTAATTAGTCTGAGTTTCAGGAAGAGCCCACTGGGTCCTGAAGGAGTTGAACATACGCCAGAGCTGGGGTTAAAAGGTGGCCGGCGGGGCTTAAGAGGTGGCCCACTCAAAGCCTTCCAGCACCGCAAAATGGGAGTGAAGTAGATTAATATTAAGAGCATGAATATTCTTTCATTGTGTTTGAAAGGCAGCCGAGTCAAAAAAGGTTTCTGTGTGTTGTTTAGCCTCTTGAAAACACTGCAGTCTGTCTGTTGTCAGCTGACACAGCCTTCATAGCAGTACCTAGTTCATTGCCCTACAACCATGAACTGTTCATGGATGCCTGGTTAAAAACAGCAGAGGTGTACTTTGGTTTGGAGTCATTCATTTTGGAATCCCAATGTTCTGCAAGAGTCGAAGCATTGTACAGACAGGTAACCAAACCATCACAGAGACAAACCTCTACACATTCCCTCCTGAGGGCAACTTAGAATCAACAGTCAATGTTGTCAGCACAGTTTTTGACTCTGGAAGGAAGGTGGAGTACACAAACAAAGTGAACAAGGACTCCACAAATAGTTCCCAGTCAGAATACAACCCAGAAACCTCTTATTGTGGTTCTACGATGATGCAGCAGCGGATCTATGTGGGCTGTAACAAAAAGAGACAACAAATTGAAAAAAGAACATGTCATCAATAATCTGTTATTACTGCAAAATACGTGTATCTTATTTTTCACACTATAGAGCACACCGGTATTTAAGGCACAACGCAAATGAAAGGCATATTTTCACACGTATATCTTACAAGAGGCGCACTCCACTTTGAGGCACATAGAACAAACGTCACTGGTAATACGGCAACTCCGTAAATTCCGGCCCGCATTCAGTTTCATTACTTTGGAACATACAGAAGCTGCATCAGAGTGCAAGTTGCATGTATTAGGCAGCATGATCAACTTGGCAAAGCTGTGGGAGGGGTCAGCCTTGCCTCAGGTTCATGTATTTCACTGCACCACGGGCGGCCGTGGTGCAGTGGTAGGGCGGTCGACCCATGATCGTAAGATTGCAGGTTCGATTCCCGCCTTGCAGGCCCATGTGTCGAAGTGTCCTTGTGCAAGACACTGAACCCCACCTTGCCTCTGGTGGGAGGTTGGCGCCAGTGTTTGGCAGCGGAGCTGCCATCAGTGTGTGAATGTGTGTGTGAATGTGTGTGTGCATGGGTGAATGGGACTGTGACTGTAAAGCGCTTTGGGCCTTCGTAAGAAGGTAGAAAGCGCTATATAAGTATACGCCATTTACCATATTTGAGTTCACCCACATCTGCCAAACAGCATGGAGCTCTATTCTGTTCACAAGTTCCTCAGTTATGTTTTTTTTTTTTTTTTTTTTACTTATTGACAATCTAGGTATCATACATAAAATTACAAACAGTAACCATATAATCAACATTACATCCATCAGTTATGATGAGGAAATTTACATCCGCGATCCCCCATTTCCCATGAGTCTTAGAGGCTAAAGGCGGGGCCAACGCCCGGCTCGCCACACTGTTGTACGTGTTTAAGAATGAGCAAGTAGCAGCAGTGCATGGAGGGGTGAACGGGAACAGTGTTATGGCGTTATGGGAGTAACAGGGCTGGTTAAAAAACACACCAGTAAAATAAAGCAGCGGCGACTGAAAAGCGCGCGCCTCAGCGCGCGCGTGCGTCAGAAGTTTCCTTCCACAACAAACACTGTTGCTCGCGGACGCCTCTGCACTCCGCGCTCGCCAAGCGGGCTCCTTGTCTCCCCTTCCTATCCGAAAGGCTCACACGGCAGCTGTGAGCTTTTCAATGCAAAATTTCGCTCAGTCCTTAGAAACCGTAAAAACAATCACATGGATTTGTGTTTCCAGTCGTGTCCCGACAAAATAAAGGCTGATGTTATTCCCACATATTTACGTGCAGCCAGCCGAGTCACTATGACTCAGAGGTAAATACACTTCTGAGCATGCGCTGTTCTCTCCGTCACGCAGCTGACCGGCTTTTCCATTTACTGATGGTGGATTTTTTCACGCTGCTTTTAACGATTGCTTTTAACTTGAAAGCTTCATCATATTATAGTGGCGATCACATGCACGTTGGGTCTAATGGCACCAAAGGATTCTGGGATGCGGCCGGGCATGCGTGTTTCGTTTTGTTGAACCATGACTGAAGTGTCTAAGACCTAAAGTGAGCTCCATGCTGTTTGGCTGCTGAGGGGTGTATTAAAAAACAAATGACTTGGCCTTGGTGTTAGATAGAGAATACAAACCATTCACCAAGTTCGAATGTACGTACATGGCGGCAACCAATTAACTCCATAAATTAGCCGCAGGGCTGTAAGCGCAGGAAAAAAGTAGCAACTTATAGTCCGGAAATTACGGTAATAAAAAAACAGTCCAACATCGCTGGTAGCTGCTTTAGCAAATTTACAATAACACCCAGCCTTGTTTGTGACTCATAAAAAAACTGTTTTGACAAAGCGCCTTGGACCTCTCAAAAACGCTTCAACAGCAGTAAACACAGCCTGAAAATATAAGGCGCTCTGGATTACAAAGCACACTCATTTTTCCTGAAAGAAATCAAGGCTTTTTAGTGTGGCTTATCGTGCAGAAAAAATTTCTGCATTTAATGTTGGTTTCTTTATAATGATGTTTTTATGACCTATATTTTTTCCAGGGATTTTTGAAATGAAAAGGAAATAGTTTTCCTTAAATGTAAACCGTGACATTCCCCTTTTTTCTGTTAATGTGTCTAAATCAGATAGCACGCAGATTTTTAAAAACCACATGATGTGAAATTTCACTTGGAATTGAACCAAGGAATACCCTCATGACTTCCTGTTTCAAAAATAGGTGGAGCCATGACAGTTTGGCTACATTCACACTGCAGGGCTTAATGGTCAATTCCGATTTTTTGAAAAAATCAGATTTTTTTGCAAGACTGTTCACATTTCCAATTAAATGCGAACTTTTGTGATCTCTTGCGTGACCGTGAAATGAACCAGAAGTGACCCGCATGCGCAGAAGAGTACTCAATGGTGAACGACATCACTCCTTTTTTGTGGAAGTGGCTAACGTTAACAATGGATGTCAACAACAGTGTTGTCAACAGCTGAACTCTTTTTGCATTATTATATTTATTTTCACAAAGGAACCAGCACAATCTTTTCATTTTATGAAGGCATTGGAGCCAGGATCGTCTGTACCAACTGTTGTAAATTGGGGATGTGTATGTGCTGGGGCCGCACGTGCGCATGTGAGAGAGTGGAGAGAGCGCATGCACCGAGGTAGAGAATGAGAGGGGCAGTTGGGGGCACGCATTTATGTTGTGTGTTAAGGAGGAAGGAGAACGATAATAAAAGAAGGCTTCCCCCAGAATAAATGCTATGGAATCTTTATTAGCCCGCTCTGGAGAATCTGAGGGTCCAAACAGGGAAGTGGACCCCAAAGGAGGAAGGTCTCCCCCGTGCTTCTGACCACTGTCGGAAAGGAAAAAAAGGCCCATTTTTTCAGGGGGGAAAAGGGAGGGGGGGTCCTGGCATTGTATCTGATTAATATTACGACAGAGGTTCAAAACAAATCAATTCAATTAAAATGCTGGGTTATCTTTTGTTCTTTTATAATCCTTTCATTGGCCAACATAAACAAAAATGTCAGAAGCCGTGAAAATAATAATAATAATAATACATATTTGAACATTTCAAAAGTCAAATTTGATCTAAAACTGTCTGAAACACAACAACTTAGGAAACATGTTGAAATTAATCCTTTTTTAAATTGTTTTGAAACAGATATAAACATAGTTGTCGTCACCTTGTGTCCGCCTTGTACTTATGACAGATGGAGCAGGTTAAGGTTGAACAAAATTAAACTGACAATGAAATGACAGCAGAAGAAAAAGATGAAGCTGGTGGAACATGCCAAAGGGAAGGATAGGAAGGGTTTGGAAAAATGTGATGGACTAATTAGAAAGAGGGGAAGGAACGGAAGAATTACAGGAGAAAAGAAGATGTGGGAAGGTGTTCATGTCTTAATACTCATTTGCATCTCCTCAAGTTAGATCAAAGCATGTGAGTGACACAAAAATCAACAAAAAAACAGCAGCTCTGGAGCGGGTGAGCCCAATTATTCAAAAAAAAGAACTGCTAGAACTTTCTCTCTGATAGAACACAAGTAGACAGATATTTATACTTACTTGTCCTTTTCATAACACTTTTGTAAACAGGTTTTGACACAAGTATAAAACATGTATATCATCAATAACAGCATGGTGTTTAGACAGTATTTTTGACAAACTTGGCAGAAAATGACTAATGCTATGAGGTGTTTTTTTTTTCAACATGAGAAGTTATTGTCTTTGAGAATGAGAAAGCTGTCATCTGATTCCTTACAGCACCTCATTAGAAAGTGGCACAGCTGCAAACTAAAACATATTGGAAGCTAAGTCACCAAAATGATGATAAAAAACAGGCCAGAAGTTACTAAATAGATTCCTGAAAACAGTGAGCAGAGGTAGTGCTAGAATGGACAGTCCAGTTTGTCATTTTGTTGATTTGTAAGCCTTTAAATAATTGAAGTTTTACCTTTATAGCACTTAAAGCACTATTTCTTTCATTTTAATAACATTTTTATAATTCTTTTTCAGTAAATGTTTGTATCCTTTTTACTTCTTGGCACATTTTCCTAAATGATCAAACCAGGGGTCTTCGACCTGTGGATCCGAAGCCACATGTGACTCTTTGACCCCTCCTCCATCGTGGCTCTCAGGTAAAAAAAATTAAACTTCTTAATTTTAAAAAGAAAGGTATATTTTGGACGACATTATAAGATGCGGCGGGAGGACTTATCTTCTGGCTGGGCTGGAGCTTGCACTCTTTATGCTCCAGTGAATATCTGCCATGATTTTTGTTCACATGATCCTGAGACGGCTCGTAGAAAAGGAATAAGAAAATTAAACGTAGCCATCCCGCAATTTAAAGCCCGTTTTTGTAAAACTACACGTTTTGGGATGAGACTGGGTTGGGAAGATCACATGTGGCATAGGATGTCTTTTATTTTGAAAGTAAGTCCTATCAAAATAATAGACTTCAAAGACTTCTTTTCAAAAGGAAGTCCTGTCAAAAAGTTTGAACTGTCATATTTAGAAATAAAGGGCTTTGTTTCTTTCAGTTTCATTCATGCCAAAAAAAACGTTTTTAGCATAATAGTAACAACAAATATAAAACAGTGTTGTATTTTTTCTAAAGGGTGAAGTAAGATTTTGATGCTTCTACTGGGCTGTTGTCACTGAGAAATCAACCCAAAATGGCTTTTTAAGTGTTGAAGGTTTCAGACTACATTCATTCAATTTGACAAATTTGGCTTCTACTTTTATGAAAAAAATTTCACTTTTATCAAATTACCCTCATATTATCAATACATTGAGATCTTGACATTCAATTGAAACTTGCTATAGTTTTATTCTATTTGTATAAGCAATTGAATCTTTTATTATCCGGTTCAGCTCCAACTCTTCCAGCTTCTTCTTGTTTTGTACACAAAGCAGAGCCGCTATCCTTAGGCAAGTTACGTTTCCCTGTGTAGCAGCATTTATGTGGCACAGTGAATATTTGGCATACATTGGCTGACCTCTGAGCCCCAACAAACCCTTAGACACACACGCATACATGCATAGGTAAACAAACTTGCTCCTTTGTTTCAGCCGGTCAAATCCGTGTTTGGCTTCCCTGTGACGGGGCCCAGGGTGAAATACCACACTGGTGAGGTAAATTAAAGAGATGAATGCATGTCCTTTGACTCACTTAGTGACGTTGCTTTCTTGCTGCCACCGTTCATGTAGCTTGAGGTGTGTTTGCTCATGCAACAAGGTCATCCAATTAAACCCCTTTCTCTCATCCGTGGCTACATCTGCTTTCATGTTGTTCCTGCTGCTTCTCCTTTCTCTATTCGTTTAAAGTCCGTAGGCAGGTGATTATCACTGACTGGTTTTTCCTCCAATTTCAGAGATCTGAAATAAAACATGACTGTGGTTATTGAGTTCTATACGGGAATCCTTCATCTTGGCGATGAGATGAGACTTGAGAATGTGTAGATTTGGGATTCTGCTTGTGAAATGATGTCCAAAAGGGTGTGTTGTTCTTTTCAGGGGTGTGTTAAAGCACAACAATCATAGAAGAGCTTTATTTTGCTTCTCTTTTGGATTGTGTGTAGCCAATAACACCCATGCTGTGGGCATTTACAGAGACTTTGCTCATCCTCGACGTCCTCTTCTTTTCTAAGCCTTTTTGCTTTGCACTGTGTAAAAGTTTGGCTCTTTAGATGTTTAAAGATAAAAGAGTTGTGGCAACAGTAAGCTTTAAAGAGACTTGGTAGATTTTACCGGAGGCGCGTAAGAAATTCTCACACCTCTGCAACCAAAAGAAGGACACAAAGGCAGCACGCTGTGAAAGCAGCGCTTGATTTAAGGGGATGGTCTTTCTTTTAAGCTTTCCCCACAAACACATGCAAACACGCACATCTTCGACTACACACACACTTACAGTAATCATTCAGCAGAGACATGTTCAGGTGGCTGAAAAAAAGAGTCAAAAGACTTAAATGAGAGAGAATGACCGCTGGCGCTGCAGAACGGTCTTGGGGTTTGACAGCAGCCAGAACAGAGGCCACTTTGACTAATTGGGCTAATTTGGCAGCAAGGGAAGCAAAAGAGTCTCAAAGGACCAAGTGGCTACTCTTTTCATCATCTCTCTTGCCTCATTTGTACTCACTTTCACCAATACTGCCTCTTTTCTCGCTCCCTGGCTCAGCCACTTTCTCTCCATTAAACTTTCTCTTTATCTCACTTTAATAAGAGCCCCTCATCCTCCAATCAAGGGACAAATGAGCCATCTCAGGTTACCTGCTTGACAAACGTGTGCCTCTCCATTTCACCGTAGTTTATGGAAACATTACTGACATTAGCAGGAGCCTGCGGTGTGGATATGCAGCTTGAGGTTCTGCAAGCTTAATTTATCCTCACCCCTCCCCATAACAGAGCTGCAAGCATGCCCTGCAAGATCGGTGTTGGGTGAAAGATTATCACGGCCAAGCAACCTTGTGAAACATGATACAACACAAAACGGAAGACAAAACAAAGATGCAAACACACTTCCTCCTGGAAAGCATCGAGTCAGAGTACATGCCAAGAAAAAAGATAATCTGCTTTGTAAGGCTCCTGAAGGCACTGCAGACTCTTCTCCTCCAATATCTACAAAGCACACAGCCTATCCCATTACAGATCCATGTTTGGTAGTGTAGGTACTCTGAATTTAATGCATTCTGGCTCTTCTTCTGGGTTTTGATTGGGAGATTTCATATTACTCTGCTGCTCACAGTGGAGATGAACGATAGTCTATGTGACATGCTTCCAGAATGCTCTGCACCACCTCTTGCCTTCTCTCTTCATCCTCAGCCCTTGGCACTGGCAGACTCACTGGTCATCTGCACCAGTGGGATAAGAGGAAGAAGGGTGAGTTTGAGACACAACATATGTTATTCGCTTTTCCAATAGTGTGATGCCTCGCAGGGAAATTTGTGCTATCGCATTATGACACAGAAAATGAAAGAGGCTCCATTGTGCCCCAAGATGGAGTACGGACAGCCAGAAATAATATCTAGAATGCAGACATTGGGGGCTGGTGACAGCTGGACTGCGTGGAGACATCACAAACAATATATCTGACTTCAGAAACAATCAAACCAAAGATAGAGAACGATAAGAAAACAACACTTGCAAAAATATGGATGTGCGTGTCTGTTTGGAGTCAAAAAGAGACAGGGAGGAAATTACATATTGAGTTCCCGTGCTGTTCTGTTCTGTGTTCTTATGCATCTGTCATTTCGAATTTGTACATGGATAAAGGAACAAAATTACATATCAATATGAGCGGGGGAATAATAGACGATGTAAGGTTTTGAGATGGGGCAGGAAAGCGCCTGGAGCTAACATTCCCAGCCCCAGCTAGTCACAGTTTCTGGCAGATAGTCACTGTTTGCTATTCTTAGTGTTTTCTATAAAAGGCTAAGAAAGATTAGCCCACTTAACAGGCAGACGCATCTGCAAAAGAACAAACTACCACATTCAAGCTTTAATTAAGAGCTCATCATACATTAAATGAAAATTAATAAATAAATTTGTAACTAAAGAATTTAGGCAAATTGTCCCCTTCCGCCTTCACTCCTTGTCTTGAAACAATTGAAAGTTGAGAGTTGGGCCTGCAAAGGCGTGCTAGGAAGCACAAAAAATGCTTAAGCTTATGCACATCCACACTGACAACACTAACATGCTCTACATAAAGAGCTTTTTGAGGATAATCGCTTGTAATCAACACACTTTACAAAACATAGATCTTGGTATTTGAAAATACATCAACATATAGCATACAGCCCACATTTATGAAAAAAGCTCATCCACTTTGTAGTTTGACTCTCTAACATCTTCAATCCCAAGTGGATTTACATAAAGTGTTTAGTTTTTTTTATTTGTTGTCATTAAATTCCTTTATTTTGATAGTGGCAGGAAGTAAACCCCATCACTGTTGTTTGACATCACACACTGAGGCTGTGTCCCAAATTCCCTCCTGACTCCCTAACTTCTAAAAAAAAAAACATATAGTGAAGGACTATATTGCGCTGGATTTTAAAAGTCATTTGGCGACTGTGCTCAGTACTTTACTTTACACAGCTTTAAACTTTAAACTGCAAATATGATGTCACTTTATTAATTAATATTAACATTTTACGAAAACTATTTATGAATTCAGTATGTTCTGATGATGAAACTTGGATGGTTTATAAAAAGAAAGAATTGAAAATACAATTTTTACACATGAATCAATTGTTAGAATGCATTGTGGTCTATATTGGTTTATATTCACCAATCTAGTGAGCATCAATGCACACTGGGATTTCTGGGAAATTTCTGGGGTACTTGATTTTCGAAATTGTAGATTCGGAAACCTCTAAAAAACTGTCGAATGCCCCATATAGTGCACTGAGTAGTGAAGCGATTTGGGCACAACCTAACTGATCAGAGTAAAACTATGTCCACAACGCACTCTGCAACATGAGTTCAACCAGCCACTTCCAATCAGGAGTCTATGTAAAAATATGTTTAAGGCTATTCAGGTTCCTGCAATTGTTTTATGTACAAAATGTGTGGCCATTGAACTCACATTGAATGTTAAATCAGGCTGAACTTTGAACCTTGTATTTGGAAGAGCTGTATAAATTGCCTCCCTTTTAATTCACGGAAGTGCCAAACTAAATCAGGCAATGCTGTAGTTTTATTTTTTTTTAAATGTACCACAGCACAACCAGATTTTTAGTTTTTTTAGCATAATTTCAAATATTTTTTCTTGTTTTCTGTTTACAAAAGATACAAAAAAGCATTATAAAAGTGTTGTCTGGTTGACCTTAAAGACACTTTCTAACCTAACGCTAAAATAGCTTGTTTGTACACTTGCAACACAAAAAAAGTCTGAGATAAACTCAGGTGCAACAGCACAGCATCCCTAAGCACAGGAGACTCAGCAGCAATGCGGGTCATCTGCAGCAATCTCAGAGCTGTGCTGCCAGGGTTCTTGCAGCAAGGGAGCTACAGGCCCTGTTAGTTCTTCATAACAGTACTGTGCTGCCAAAAGTCTCCTCTTAATGTCACAGCGCTGAATTTAGCAGAGTCAAACAGACAGGAACGGAGAAAGGGCATGCAGAGAGGAGAACCAGAGAGGAATAAACAAAGCAAAAAAAGGTGAAAGGAAACACATTTGATAACTGCTTGTTACCAAATTAAGACTATGAATTTGACATTTGATTTTCTTTAACCTATATTCATCAGAAAGATGTTAAAATCTCTGTTTACTTTGTTTAAAATTGTGCTTGTAGCTTGAAGTTATAAAATAATGGTCAACAAAAATAAAAAAGCCCAAGGTCTCTTCTGCTCCAAGTGAGCAAGTGCTTATCAAACCTTTCACCCAGGTTCATCTGTTTAACAAATTCAAAAGGTGAACTAGAAAAAACTACAAATGTAAACAAAAAAAGGCCAAAGAAACCACATTTTAGTTCCTACAGTTCTATCTATTTGTGTACAAACAGAAAAATCAATTAAAGTTGTGAGTGCTTATTGAAGACAATACCCCAAACCAACCCAGTTTGTCTCCACCTCTTTTACAGCACTGGTAAGATCATTAGTAGGAGATAATAACCTGGAGTGTGTCAAGGCACGAAAGGCTTGGATAATAACCTACTATCACTAGCAGCCCGATCGGGCTCTCCGTGAAGGCTGCGGTTGAAGCAGGCAGGTCTGGGTCACCCCCTCGCCAGGCTCCGCAGAGACCAAAGAGACAGATGTGATTGGCTCTGACAGGTCCTTGACGAGTAATTGCTTTAATCACTTGACGGCTCCCAAGCGAACACACCCCCACCCACCATCACCACCACCCCGCGTCCCCATCCTCTCCGCACCCGTGTTCACTCGATGGTTTGCACAGAAAATAAACAGCAGGGCCTGTTGTTCCTCTGTTGAAAGTTCTGTGGGGGAAAAAAGGCTCCAGTGTTGACAAATTCACAATTGTCACCAATGAAATAGTGACAGGAGATGTGGGATGTGTTTCCACTCAATCAAAGTATGTTTTGAACTACCCCCCCCCAACAGATTTTTTATTATTTATATTGTTGCATCACCCATTTCCTGTATTTAAGAGACATGGAATTGTGTCAAAGGAATAAAGAAATACAGAATGAGGAGATGTATTCTTGAAAACTGAAGGAGAAAAGCAGGGCAAAGAAAGAGGATCACCAAGAGGGGATGGGTGGACACTCCCAATGATAAGAGGGGTGTCTACATATTCAGCCACCCCAATATCTGAATACAACCACCCCCCGTGCCTTCACTTGCCCACCCAGACCCACCCTTTCCAGAATAACAGATCACCAATTAGGGGCAGTGGGTTCCCTGCCTTTCCGTCTCATGCCCACCGCTCCACTGAGCTGCTGCTTAACGGGTGTGTATAGGATTTTGAGGGGGAGAAGGAGGAGCAGAGCGGCTATAGGTAGGCCTCTCGCTGTCAGCTTCACTCATAGGTAGCACTGCCTTCATGGCCCTTAATTATATGTGGGTTGTCAGCACTGGTAGAAAACCCAGCCAGTGAGCGAAGCAGAGCCACTGGAGAGTATAGTTAGTGAGATTGGGGAATGTGGACGAGACAGAGATGACAGGCAGTCTACCCGTTCTTCCACAGCAGCTACTCCTTATTTGACCCCCCCGTCCACCCCTACTTCAATTGACTGGGAAGGTGAGGTTGAGGTTTTCTGGGTAATGATGGGGTCATTTCAGTCGGTTGAGGCTCGCCTTCAAAACATAAGATCCAAAAAGGAGAAATTGATGTAATGCTTCCCTGTTTTCTTCCTTTTTTTGGTTTCTCTGCTGATTTGTGGGTACTTAGTCACGGCCACTGCACGTATAGTCTGGTTGTCCGTCTTCAGACAGGTCAGGTTCTGTCCTATAGATTTTTATGGTCCTTTTTACCGCTTCTAAAACGTATCAGCCTTACCAATTTTATTGTTGTTTTCCGCTTCATTGCATGTACTCCAACATTTTGTTGTATCTGCACAATGCAGAGTTTTGACCTGTGACTTTATCTGACAGGAAAAAACATCACATTGTCTACACTCCTTCGTGAAAGCTAATTTTCTTTGAAGAAGGTCAAATAAATTCTTATGAAAAGATGGATGCATGGACTTGCTGAAAATCTCAGCCTCAACAGACAGTTGGAGCAAGAAGTCAGATCTTTAGGTCTGCTGATGGCTACAACACCGGATGTCCTGAGAAGTTGCTTTGAATCCGGGTGATACACGTCTCAGTTATCTGTACATCTATTAGTGAATAATGCAGATAGGAAATTGATAGACAAAGAAGCCTGTGATGCACATATGTTTGTGTTCTTAAGTCTCCTTTTGTCCATCTAGATGCCAGAGGCTGCTTCAAAATGGAAGCAGTGATCCAAAATTTGAAATTATTACTTCAATGCTCAGTGCAATCTCTGTTTTTTGCTTATTTCCTAGATGTACAAACTAACACAAATTATTCTGAGGGTTTCATTTGTCATTTGTCTAAACATTTGTCTAGACAAATGTTTGGAAGTGATAAAAAGAAGATGAAGCGCAAACTGAAAGTTTGTTTTTCTAGTTTTGAAATGGGACAAATAAAAATGAAAAACCATTTAATGAATTGACAAGGAAAATTGAAAATTTTTAATTACTTTGCAAAACTATCATTTGCCAGGTTTTGAATAACACAATCCAAATGAACACAGAGTGGTCCACCTCTGAAGGCACCCATAAGCTTCTTGTTGAAGTCAATGAAATTCTTCATATTAAAACAAATGGAATTGGTCATTTTTTTATCTTATTGGAAAATTTAAGCATTTTACAAAATAAAAAAAAGCTGCGATGGAATTATGGGCTTCTTTTTCCCACATAATAACTTAAGAGATAATTCAGAACCGTTATCTCATGGACATCAATGGTATTGCATTTCACTTGGAGGTCAACTTCATCCCTGATAAGAGGCTTTATCCATTTTTCTCAACTTGACTCTTGGCTGAAGTTCAGGTCATCATCTGCTAATCTGAAGGTTTCACCCCTGACCTCGGCAATCCATGTGAGTCCTTGGGTGATGACAGGTTGTCCCGAACTCCTGATTTATTGTAGGAGAGTGTTAGAATTTGTAGGGTAACAAAAAACTTATGTCTATTGTAAGATTGGAGCATAAAATAACAAATGCATTTACTTCTGAATTTTTTTTTAATTAGAGTGAAACGTAGACTAGATTACCATACTAGAAAAAATATGAACATACAAGATAAAATAAAAGTTCTGAAAAGAAAATGGAGTGCATTAATAGTAGGGGGTACCCATGTGGTCATTTCTGTGTGTTTATTTTGCAAAGCCAACAGTACATTATCACTTTGTAAAGGATACAGACAAACAAATTAAATGAATAAACAAAATATCAACTGAACACTGTAGCAATGACCACTTACCTACTGGTTTCATAATAAGTGTAGTAATAGGTGTCGGTAGTCCTGTCAAATTGCAGAGTAGTAATTAATTTGCCTTCTGGTTTACAAAAGGAACAGTTTTAGCTTTTATCCATCAAATCATACTAGCTGAGAGGAACTGTACAAACATGCCATAAGGAAAACCTGTCTTCTTTTAGTTTAAAGATGAAAATAAAGGAAAGGTATGTTAGGTGAACAACTTGCAATCCAGCTAGAACTGAAGGTAATTCTGTTTTATTAGATTTTGTTTTTGCACTTTTTGCATGATTTTTGAAAGACAATGAACACTTTTTTAAACAGTTAAAAATTTCAATTGAAAAAAAGTCAAAAAGTATAACCACAGGAGTCTCAAACACACACACATTGGAGCACACAGCATCCATGTTTGAATGTGGTTCAACTAATAGTTTACCAGGTTTTGCCCCAGGTTTGTTGAGTAAACACCACTAGATCCTATTAAGAGTGACGAGTTTACTGATTCCACCTTAGAATAAATCTCAGTCCTCAGCCCCCCAGCCCAAACAACTGACTGCCTTGACATGACCTTTAGGGGGTTTAGTCCCAAAACAAAGGGGGGAGCACCTGCGACCAAACTCTGTATGCTAACAACTTGTAACAGTCCCACAAACCCACAACATACTAAATGAAATCATAAAAGTCAGAACAACTGCAGTTAAAGAACCCTTCCATTTATGTGACTCAATGCCTGTTTTGCTTATCTAGAAAAGGGTTTTTCTACCTTTAAAAACATGTTGTGCATTTGAAAGTCCAGGAGCTTAAGCAGTTCTGCAAATATTCTTTTTTTATATATAATTAAGCCTTCAAATAGTTGTTTTGTTCAAACACCACAATCATTTGTTGACATGACAACCTTTGAATTATTAGATAAATTAAAAGTGCTCTTCCAATGTGTACAAAAACTATGATCTGAATGTCTTAACAGTGTGTACATACACATAATACTGGTAATTGAATTCATTAATTACAGCACACCTGTATCTTTCAGTAGTCAGATCCCAGTAAATGGCACTGACCCAGATATGGTCCAATGAAAGTTGTTAGTGATGGGTCATTACACTGCTAAACTGCAGTGTCACACAGATGTCCATGAGATAGATGACATGGGTGGACGTGGCTTAAAAACACTGATACATGTCCATCTATGAAGAGTCCACTGCAAAACAATCTTCATTTTTGTCCAAAGCAAGCATTTATTTCAAATGACAAACAAACAGCTTATCCTAGGAGGTTTTAGAGACATTTGGTTTAAACTACTAACCTGCAAACTGTATTCCTGTTGGATAAACATTAAGAGGCAAAAATTGTAAGCAGAAATCCTTTGGAATATAGTTGGTAATGTAGTTTGAAACTGACCACATCATTTTTCCGTGGCTTATGTTATCATACTGCCATGCGATTTGTACTTATGATCCAATGATTGAATTTAGAGCATTTGTCAAAACGTGTACATTAAGTCTCTCCTCCTTGACAAACGTATTTGTTTTGGTTAGGAGTTGCAATCCCAGCTGACATCAAAGCCGTCACACTCAAGCACAATTTTTTTTATTGCAGCTGTTCATCTTTATGTATCTTAATGTATTCTGCACATGCCTTTGTCGCTGAGGCGCACAAAGCCAACCTCGTATATTCTGTTGCCCCTGGAGCCGAGATTTTCAGTGAAGTCTTCACCGGCAAAGACACCATTTGAATGTTTTCTTTATCCTCTGTGCTCTATTTAATGCAGAAAGGTTGACCTCTAAAAAAAGTGTATTTGGTAAGATGGTTTCTAGAACATAGTTTCTGCAGAGCGGCAGGGGCTCAATAAAGATTGTGAGCCTGTCTTCATTTCCCATCGTCCCTTCATTTACACTCTCTCCTGCTAGTTTACAGCCCCTGTCTACCTCAACCTAACATTACCGGTGCAACAGAAATGGCGAGCAATATTGAAGTCGTACAGTTTTGAGCCAGATGCCAGCTCGGATGAGGAAAATTAAGACACACGTGGATCTAGTCGTCTCAGTGATTCAGATTGGAGCGGCGCCGGAAGCCTGTGGCCTGCCGTTTTATGGTCTACATTACGGCAACAAGCATTTTTTTGTCTTCTCCTGTTTAACAGCAATTTAAATAAAGAAATACTTGAAAATGCAATTTTGGGATTAATTTTATTTCTATATGTCCTCCATCCTCAGAAAAATGCCACGAAAACGTGAAAAGCATCAAAAACATCGGAGTGGGTCTTTAATGACAACCTTGTTTATTGTGTTGCAGCCAGAGTTTAGGAGAGCACAATTTCTGTACCTTCTACTCTTTTTCAAATAATTTTAAATCAAAAAAACCATTTATACAGATACCTAGTCCTTTCAGTAACACTGACAGAGTGTAAAAACACAAAAAAGAGAATTTTTAAAATGGCTTAAATGTTATATTTATCTTTTGTTAAGGATATTTTTAAACCTATTTATACTTTGTGCTTCTTTGCCTTGTCCTTTTATATGAGAGCATGACACCCAAGCCAAAATCATTGTATGTTCACTCATACTTGGCCACTAAAGCTGATTCTGATTCTAATATAGTGATCTAAAAACTCAAATACTTTTTTTTTTTTTTATCTCAGAGGAACTTTAGCTACTTGTCAAATCTAAATTAATTTCTACAAAAAAAAAAGTTGAACAGATATTTTTCCTTCACTGTGTCTTCCCCTCCTCTTTACTTTTTTTATTGCTGTTGTTCATCTCCTCGGTTTGCGAGCTGTCCATGAGGAGCCCTCAGCGTGGCAGCTTTAAAGGCATCCCCAAATAAATCAAGACCGCTCAGCATTAACGCCAGCAAATTATTCATGAACCTGAGGTCTCGTGGCCGGGAATAGCTTAGTGTCCTGAGTGGCATGTCACAAACCATCGGTGCAAAGTGAAACATTCACAAACACAACAAGAACAACTACAAACAACCTTTCTGGATGGAGGTGCTGCCCCCCAACGCTGGTGCACATTTCACTCCCAGCTGCCAGAGGAAAGATAAGAAACAGCAGAAAAGTCAGCAGGGCTTCGTACTCTTTTTTTTGACAAGGTTCTCCTTCATAATGAAGCTTTGTTAATTTAATTATTAACTTGGTACCATTTGGAAAGGTGCGGACCTTCAGCGATGTGATTATTGGCAGCCTGACTGACCAACTATAGCGGATGTGGGATCAGCAGCTCTGATAATACAGGGAGAGCTCAGAGGGAGTATCCGTTTAGCAGTGACCAGCCTCGGCCTGCGCTGATTCCCCCGTAATAGGCTTTGGGCTCAGGTCCCACCGGAGAGTTTGGTTGACAATCTGACAAAGTTATCTCAAGATAAATGGGTTACGGGTCGGAGGCGGAAAGAGAGGGGAGAAAAAGCAACTTGTCAGTGATGTTTTGATGGAGGATGTGTATGGCCGGGAGCTCTGGCGCAAGCAGGTCCCCCCAGGTAGATGGAGAGATTGCTTTTGCCTGTATCTGCAAACAGAGCGCTGCTGTGTAAGCGCCTCATCTTTTGGCCTATTGGCAAATCTGATAGGTTCATTAAGAAGATCTGCAAAGACAGAGTACGAAGCGCCACCAGCCGGCCCGGACAAACCTGAGGCAAAGGTCATGAGTTCGACATTTTAGATGGACAACACTGATAGGCTCAAACGAGCATGCTCCATGTTTTATCCTTTATTAAGCCATTTAAGTAATAACTGGGCCTGTCCCTCACTCAGGACACACTCACATAGACAAAAAAACTCCCAAGTTTACACACATAGAACTACAAAAGTTGCCCCCACGCACACAAAACACGCAGCACTCAGGACAGTACCTATCACTAAACCAGGCCTCTTTTTAGCCTTTAATTTCCCAGATAAACAGACTTTTCTCTGATCCTGTCAGTCTGCGTTATCTCCAGCGTCGGTCAGCCAGTCCGCCACTGTGGAGCAAACTAGGCCCCTAAATGTCAAAATTGCTACACTTTATTAGGTTAATTAGAAGAGTAGGGTGCATGAAAGCAGGAAGGCAAAGCAGAAGCAGACAAAATCACAACCACAGAAAATGATATTTGCAGGATATACACCATAATGCACAAGAGCTATTCACAGAAGCATATACCTCCAAAAATTACATTTTATTTATCTGACTACCATTACAGATCAAATACACAACCTCCTGAAACAGGATACTGTAATCCTGTTCAGCTGCACACACGTGCAAGTAAAAGGTTTCTTGCAGCTAACTGGAATGCATCATGTCGTTTTTGTGAAATATTCCCATGTTTATGGTCAATACACAGGTCACTTGCTGAGTTAAATGAGTCAAGACAGAAGAACCCTTTAAAGTTCTACATTTGTCAAACCTGTGTTGGGAAGAAACCAAATACAGAAATGGAGGAAGGCACCTGGATGAAGAACAAAAGAAGTCTTTAATAAGCTTACTAATGAAAAGACTCAGAGTGCTGAAAGAAGAAAAGTCAACTCAAAAAGAAAACCAACTGGATTGAGGAATATAACATTGCAAGAGTGAAACAGGTGGAGAAACGATAATCTGGGAGAAGAGAAAGGCACTGGAAGAATATATACAGATTGAAAATAATGACTAGGACAGCATGGCAGACGGACTATAAGGGAATGAAATCTACTAAATAAAACTGTCACAGCAGATGATTGCCCCTCCCCAATCTGGTTGTGCTGGCTCTTGCATCTTGTTTTTCTATCAATGGAGTTGTTCTTTCAATTGTCACCCATTTCTTGCAAAGAATGGGGGATTACAGTGAAAATCCTTTCAGTTGGTCATTTATATAGCTGATCGTTGTGATGCAATTAAAGTCCCACCCCAATCATCTTTTGATCTAGTCTTATAGTTTTCCCGGTTGTCTTTTGATTATGATTATAGCATTTTGGGGCAAAACTCAAAATCCTCTTGTTTCCTAGGAAATTGTTTCTGCAGAGTGGCAGTAGTTCATCAAAAATTTGCTTCTGAGTTTTGGGCTGTACATCTCCCGCTTTCTTACATCTCCCACCTAAGATTACCAGTGCAACAAAAATGGCAAGCAATATGGGAGCAATCCAGCTTTACAGTTTTGAGCCAAATACGAGCTCAAAAGAGGAAAATGTAGACGTACATGGATCCAGTCGTCTCAAGTAGATGCAGTGGAAAGGACGCGGAGCAGGGAGCTTGTGGCCTGCCGATTCTAGTTTCTACTTAACAACTACCAGCTTTTTCCTACGGCATTTTTACATCTGTTCCTGAGTCACTACAAATCCTAATTGTCTTTATAGATCTCCTCTATCATGAGCCAAACACAATTTTCATTGGAGTGGGTCTTTGAGAGATATTTGGCCTTACTGCAATTATCTGGACTGAACTGGATTATAATGGTAAATGGTGTATACTTATATAATGTCTTACTACCTTCTTAGAAAGCCCCGAGCACTTTACAGTCACACACCCATGCACACAAACATTCATACACTGATGACTCCACTGCCAAACATTGACGCCAACCTGTAAACACCGGGAGCAATGTGGGGTTCAGGTCTTGCCCAAGGACACTTCAACACATGGGCCATGCAGGAACCTAACCTGCAATCTTCCAATCAGAGGTCGACCACTCTAACTCTGCACCACGGCCACTCACAATGAGTTTGGAATAAATTAGAACGTCATAATCATAATGCAGCTTGGTTTCATGTTTTTTGGTCGGTGTGATGTGCCTAAAGACAACCTTAATGTTGAATCGCTTCTTAATAAACAAGGTAAATTAATGTGACGTCGTGTTAACAGTCAGTTAATAAAAAAAACATATAGAAGTCTTGCTCTGAACTCTTTAGAGAAAAACGGTTGGCCTAAAGTACCATGAAAATCCAGAATTATCAAAATAAATTCATTTTTTCACTTTGGCTTTGCTTTATACAGTTTCAAGGCTGCAAATGTCAAAAGAACAAACACTTATTGTGTGAATAAAAAACAAAACTTTATTTAAAAAAAAGAAAAAGTTAACTTCTAAGACTTTAATTTACTGTATGGCACAAATTAAGATTTTATTAAAGTTTCTTTTATTATTATTAAACACCATTAGAGGAGTTATAACAGGTTTTTTTTTCAAAGCCTTCCTCCATCTCAACCGTTGAACACAGCTGATCAATGCTGCGCAGACTGTGCTAATCGATTAGGAGTGAACAGAGGGAGACAGGTCTAATGGCTGCTCCTGACTGAACAGGCCTTCCCATGTAAGAGCAGTTGTTCATTACTGGGCTATTTCATGGTGTCCGTCACTTTGCAAGCTTTTGTCTTTCATTCGGCAGCGTGTTGTATGGAGGAATGGCCTCAGGATATATTGTCTGCTCAGAGCTTGAATGTTGTCATGCTAGTTCTCAGTGATTTGCTTTGTGCGATTCAGGACTTTGAAAAATGGGAAATGTGTTTCGCAGACTTGGGAGAAAATGTTGTATGTGGTATCAGTGTTGCAGCATGTTGAGAAAAATCTGTGGGAGAATGGAGCTATGTGTCAGTTCAATCAGAATCTTCAAGTGATGTTTTAGTACTTATGGTGGCTTTAATGTTTTATTACAATCAGCTCAATGTCCAGGTTTTCGAATGCTTTTCAATGTTCTTCAGGGTTCAGGCAGAGCAATCTTTAATTCATGCAGCACTGAGAGAGTTTTATATGATCCACACGCAGTGCACTATTGATGCTTTGTTATGAAATACGCATGTTCGCCGCCACGTTACTCCAAGGAAGCCAAAAGCAATAAGTCACGGACAGGCTCTTGACTGTTGCTCTGAGTTGAATTATTTACCTTACATTCCACCAATATGTAAAGTATCTGAAGCATCTCAATCCAGATCCTTCTGCACCGCAGCTCAGTGATTCTCCCCACATTAAACAGAGACCTCTGGGCATGACAGCAGCCATACATTATTTCTACCTCACACTCTCACGGCTCGTACAGCTACACACCGTGCCGCACATAGCTCCACATATAACCTCTGATGCATTATTTCTCTAGCCTTCAGAGCGAAAGTCACAGGTGAGTCCTGGTCGCTTTCATCATAGTCTGGCTGTCCGGCTGCCTGGCTGGAGTCTCATCTGTCCCTGGGTTGAAATTGCCAATAAAGAGGGCCTCATATAGATCGCCCCCAACGGGCGCTGGCTACCTGTCATGGAGACAATGATTCCTTACTCTCAGAGTGGGGAAGAGGGACAAATAACCTTCTGAATCTCCCTATATCTATCTCTGCACCCACCCCCTTTGAACACTCTTCTTTTTCAGTCCCTGCTACCCTTCTCCAGCAGGCCATAAAGTGCAGCGCGAAAGGGAGATAGTGGACACAGTTATGGGAGAGGCAAGTGCCGGCCTGAGCCTTCACTTTCCAGCTCCATAGGCCGTCAATCACAGCAATAGGTTAAGGACATGAAGACGAATGGGATTAGGAGTACAGCTGGGTTTTTTTTAAATGTGCTCTCACACAACTGTAATTCTACTTTTCGATGCAAAATACAACCAATCATTGCAAACTATATAGAACAAAACTATAAAAATGCTCCTGTCAAGAAAACAATAATTATCAGTTCCTGTTTTAATGACAGAAAGGTTTTTAGCTGCACATATTCTTGCATTTTAGATCAGGCCAGAATTTAGCATGGAGAGCTACACTTCAGGTTGCTCTTAGAAGAGTGAAACAGCTCCCTGTCCTTCTGACTAATACAGAAAAAAAGCCCAGCTTTGCTTTCAGTGTTTTTCTAATTTCAATTACCGCTTTCTCTGTAAGTTACCCATGACACATATCAATTTAACATTCACTCTTCAGTCTTAAACAAACAAAAATAGTTACATTTTTACCAGGCAGAAATCCAGTTTAGATGCAATTGAGATATGGGCTGCAGGATTTATGAAAGACCCACAGTGCTCCCTGCTGGTAAAAAAACAGAACATCAACTGAAGACCACCAGCCACAGTTTAGCATCCGAATGCAAGTTGCACAACTGCAGCCCTATAAAAACACAGGAGTCTCCCTCATCAACCCTTCCGGCCACAGAGAGAGCACCGGCACATCAGCTTCCTCCAAGATTTTGTCTGAATCACAGATGAGAGACACGGGAAGAGAAAATGAGACACAGAGCAATGAAGATGAACCTGCATGGCCAATGGGCAACTTCAATAAAGGCAATCTGACTTTTCAGAAGCTATAATAATCAACATCCCTCCACCATGCTTGTTTGTCTGAGGGGGACACGGATGGCTTTGGAAGAAGAAATTCAGAGCGGTAATTAATACTCCTAAGTGACTGCTGCTGCATGGGAGGCAGGGACAGGGTCTGTGAACTGGTACTGTTTCCCCCAGCGTGTCCCAGAGTACTGTGTGCTGGCATCTAAGTAGAGGAAGAGGAAATGGAGAAACTGCCCTTATTATTTCTTCATTTGTCTTGGGGGGCCTCTCTCGATCAGTCTCTCAGATGCCCTCCCACACACACACACGCATACTCGTGGCTTCCAATGCTAATTTTGTGTCACAAACGCTAAAGAAGACATGAAATGCCACAAAAATGTCAACACTCCACCCCTTGTCAGCGGCTCATCCCACCCTTACCTCCCCCTGGTAAACACACTCAAACATACACTTATTGCCTGTTTTGCAGTGTGATGGAGTGTGGAACCAGCTTGTTGTTTTTAGCCCTTGGCTCCCTGCTTCTGTAAGGAGCAGCAGGGTGGTTCCTATAATCCCATCACTGTTGTCGTCACCAAGGCCCACAGGGTGATACCTGGAGGTGAGACATTTCTGGCAGCCTCCAACTCTTCTTGGATGCTACAGCCATAAGGCGCTCCACCATTAGTCATGTGCAACTCGGCCGGAACGTGACTTACAGTACAGAGGGGTTTGGCTTGAAAATGCAAAGGAAACATGTCTTGAAGATGATCTATGTTTTCGAGAGGCAAAGTTTCAAAGCAAGAGATTAAAAGTAGACTTTAGACAAGTTATGAACTGAAAGGTTAAGTCTTTATCCTGTTTTCATGTCACGTCAGCTTTTATCTTTTTCTCCAGGAATTACTCATGCTCTCGGTTTTTTGGGTTTGACTTACAGGAAATAAGTTGGGGGGGCGGAAATCCGGGAGAACTTTTTGGGGCCATTTTTAATTATTTGTGGACAAATTTGAATGACTAAAATAAATATTTTTTCACAGCTTAAATTTCAAAATACATCGAAAATGGTTATTTTTTCACACCGAGGAATCATGTTGGATTTTTTTCCTTTAGGTTTCTCTTTAAAAATAAACGATAACACATAATTGTTTGACAAATCAATTATTAAATATTTATTACCCACTAATGTCGAACTATTGCATTTTTTCCATTGCAGGTAAATACATTTTAATGTACACACACTCTTCACATCTTTGAACAAACGCAAATAAAAGAAAAAAAACCTTAGTGGAGCTGAAGGTGCAGGCAGCTAGCTGACCCCCACACATCTGTCTGTCTTCATCTCACAGCCTCAGCCTTCCCTCAAACTGTCACACAGCCGCCTGGCGCCTGTCCCCCAGGTTCACTCTGCGGCGGGGTATCAACCCAGCACCACTATGCAATTTCCCCAATGTGTGCTGACAGTGTACATGTCTGCTTCTCACAAAGGTCCCTCCCCTCCTTCCATGAGCATCTGTGTGGTTGGGACACACTTTTCAGTCAAACAGCTTTCACAGGTTATAAAAGGTAAGAAAGGAGACAGGCAGTGCTGCGGGCCCCACATCCGGCTAGACGAATCAGTGTACAAGCATATTGTAAGCTACCAACGGGACGGGGGGGATATATCTAACAGGACTGAGGCTGTGTTTATGGCTATGCCTTCCTTGGGAAGCCCAACGGCAATCTTCATGACCCCCTTACTGTAGATTTTTTTTTACTAATTTAACCCCAGATTGTATATCAAATCATGATCGGCATGAAAAAACTCCCACAGGCTACAGTTAGTCCCAAGCACTAGGGATCGTTGTCCTCACCCCGCCTGAGTACAGACAGGATGTGGCAGCTTGGAGGCATTACGTTGAAGAAGACCCACTTTAATGCTGCGGGCATGCATTTATAGGAGCCCTAGTTGGGTAAAAGTGTATGACGTGCTGGATTCTGTAAACAAACAGCAGAAATGGAAGACTAGATGAGGGAAAAAAATGTTGAAAATTAGTCCTATTTTGTTTGATAACATGTAATCATTTATGATAGTCTGTGTACTCATTCCTATAATTAATGTATTTTCTGGGACAGCTTTTTCTCAACAAATTGGGTTTAAAAATATCTTCTGTTCTTTTGCATTAAACGAATTAGGTAAAGAGGGAGCATTGTGGGTGCATGGGACTTGAAATGTTACTGAAAGCAGGAGGAGCAGGCTGCCACAAACCCTCGGATTTTAAACATCTTTCAGACAGTAGTCTGAGACTTCTCATGAATTTTTGTCTGCAGTTTGTGCTTGAAATTTAAAATCCTGTCAAGCCACTTTGTAAAAACAGGCCCATTAGAAATATATTAGAAAATCTTACTCGATCGGCAGAAAAACAAACTTACTCAGACTTTTTTATTTTTTTAGAAAACATTCTAGTCACTAACACATTTTATTTTTCAAACTAAGATTATTTTGCAATTGAAAAACTTTCTTGATAAGATTATTTTTCATGCAAAATTAAAACACATTTTCTACAAAACAAGGGTCTTTTTACTTTCTTGAGATTCCATTTTTGCAGTGCAAAAAGTGGTACAGACCACAAACAGCAGTGTTACAGTTTTCAAAACAGGTTCAGAGCGTGTGAATTAAGTTATGAAGTCAACTAAATGGCACAAATGCAGACTTGTGTCTTCTTTGTGGTTTTCTTTTAGCTCCAAGCTACTTAGAAAGTTGCAGAATATGTGTAGCTGATGCCTACTAATACAAACACTTAACCGTTCCTTTAGCTGTAACTACCCAAACTTAACCCAAGAAATATGCATTGCTTCATCTGCAGCGCTGCTTCCCCAGGGGACGGGTCAAATGTCGGGAACAAATTTCACACACCTAGCTGCGTGACAACTAATGGGACTTTAAACTTTAACTTTAATTTGCCATGTAGACATGTATAATCCAAGACTACACTTAATTTAGCATCGACTTAAATGGCTAAAGCATTTAAGAATATTTTTTGTATCATTGAAAATACAATTCCATGTAGATCCCTTTAAGATAACTGCAGTATGATTTTGCTTTTCTGAGTGTTAGCACAATTTTTTTTAAAGCTACTGAGTTCACTGTTGGATCAGCAGAAACCTGTAACATTTAAGTTTCTGTCTGGTTTATTTCTTTAAAAAAAAGAATTGGTGTTTGTCTACTTAAAAAAAAACAAATCTAGCAGATTATTTCGTCTAGGTGTACAAAAGAATGGAGGAAAATGGTTTAGTTAAAACCCTCTTTAATTTTTTGTATTTGCTGCATATATTACCATCCCTAGAAATACATAACAATCCCTCAAAATTATGAATATCGTTTCTAGAGTCTTGTATGACCTGAAATATTGTCTTTCCGATGAGCTGTTACAAATGGGATCTGCTGAGCGTGAAAGGACAGATTGTAGTATCACACCTCGACCTAGCTGTCTCTTTCTATGAAGTCACAAATAAATGCAGAAGTGCACAATCACACATTCACCTGGACATTACTTTGTTAGTAAATGTCTTTTTTTTTTTTGTTACTGACAGGTGACATTTTAGTATGGGGGAATCATGGATGCACACAATATATCTAACCAGACATGACCCAGTCAATGTCACAACCTGGGCAGGCTGTGTAGAGACTGACAAACTGGCAGAAAGACAAAAACTTGCTGCAGAAACTTCAAACAAAACTTCTGGGATTCCTCAACTGATCTGACACTTTCTGGCTACAAATAGTAATGAGAGATTTCATGTGTACACATGCAGAATATTGTTAACCAGCAGGACAGCACATGATGCATATTTTGTGGTCCAGTATTCTCTGTGGGGAAATGTATATGTAATCTTTAAAAAAACCTGCATATTTGTTAAAGAACTAGGACACTCACATTGAAAAATAGACTACATCAATACTATAATAATAATAATAATAATAATAATAATAATAATAATAATAATAATAATAATAATAATAATAATTGATTGGATTTATCTGCACTTTTCCTGACACTCAAGGCAATGATGTTTAAAGTCAGGCCTACGGCTGTTTGAAGACTTTTTTCTTTTCCTGTGGGAGGTAAAACTACAACTGGAAGATTATATCAAAATGATATAATGTATTTAAATATAAAATTCATATGACATTATTTACTTTATTAAACCATTAAAATGAATTGAGTCATACATACTTAAATTTTCAATCACATTTTTACGTTTTCTTTTTCCATAAAATTGTGTTGTTAAAAAATACAAATCTGTTTTATTATTTTATTTTACTTTTTTTTTTTAATTAATGTTTCCTGATGCAATATAGACTAAGCCAAGGTGAGTGTTTATTGGATGCATCTAACGTCAATCAACCCTTATTGGGCGGAACTAGGAAAATTCAGCCAATCAGAACAAAAACTTTCCTTCGCTAACCCATGAACTGGGAAAACATGGCGTTACGGGAGCTATCGTCGCTAGAGAAATATTTGGGCCTGAAAAAGCCTAATAAATACAGTACGCAGGGAGATAAAAAGGTAACTTAACAAACACTTGCGCTACTATACTGTGCAGATTGAAAGTTGCTGTTAAGCCGTACAGAAGTGTTCAAGCAGCTGCTAGCGGTAAACGGTTGCTAGCATTGATGCTAACGAGCATGTGGAGAGTCCTTCATAACAGCAGGCTCTTTTGAAACGACTGAAAGCTCTTGTTAGCTTCTTGGTCGAAACTGAGTAACCAGTAGTGTGTCGCAAACAGTAGCAGTAGTCTGTTCTCATGATATTGACCCTCAAAGCTTTGTTTAATTGAGGTAAACGGAGAGCTCCCTGCTTGCCTTTCAGGGCTTCCTAAGCGGCACAGAGCAGGGGCGGTGCTATCTTTTGTGGATTTAAATTGTGGGTGTGTTTGCTTTCAAAATTTTAATTAAGTAAATTAAATGCGTTACCTTGATTTTTATAGCTTATAATAATCAGTATGAGAACACAAGTATATGAAAGCATAGGTGGTCATTTTAAAGTAAAGTGCATCAAGTACTGTTATTGACCTTGCTTTTTGTGATCCATCTCTCCGTATAGGTACCAGTGCTGCAGAATAACCAGGGCCCTCCTCTGGTGGGGTTGATAACCATCGCCTGTCACCTGGTGAAAGAGGCCAAACGCTCAAATCTACTGGGTGAATCTGCAGAAGGCAGAGCAGTGGTGCAACAGTGGCTGGAGTACAGGGTCACCAGACTTGATGGCTGCACAAAGGAAGACAGCAAGACCATCCTTAAGGTAGAAGAGTTGCTATTTCATTGATACCTGTTAGTTTTTTCTCAAATGTAGTGATTTGTAGATCAGAATGAGTTATTATCAGCAAAGTTTGGCCCTGATTATCACAATAAAATTAAGAAACATCTTTGGATGTAGTCAGAGTAGGAGAAAATCCTATCAAATTTAAAATGTTTAAGCAAATATTGTTGGATTTTAGAAGAACCAGCTCCATCGGTTAGAAGTACATCTCCGTTTTTCTTGTATTCCTCTCATCTGTTGGCTACTTTGATCATTGTGTGTCTCTTTTAATGCTCTTGAGGCACAAAGGACAGGAATACAGATTGATGTATGGCCCTTCAGTGACATGGCCCCATGCTACACAGAAAAGCATTTTAATGTGCTTGACGCCAGTCAGCGTGAAAGGGATCGTCAGCCACTGGCCGACTGGACACTTGGCGCCTCTTGGCACCATCCTGTCAGCATGAAGTGGCTGTATGTTTGTGTGTGTTTGTGCGTACTTCTCAGCATGACACGCTGTTGTGGCATGGCTGAGGAGTCATGCTGTGTTGCAGCATGTTATCTGGACAGGCCTTTTAAACATTTTAATGGTGCCGCTTACAGAAAGAAGTCGCCCTGAGCGGCTCAGCTCTGGTACCCGGTGGCCCCCTGTCCTGTCCTTCTGCTTTAGCTACATCCTTAACCCTCCTCTCTCAAGTCACCCGTCATTTCTGATTAAATTATCCAGAGATAAAAATGCGTCAACAACAGGAGTTTTTAAAACCTTCCAAAGGCATGATGCCAACAAGAAATTCCTCCATTATTAAGTCTAAACTTGTTTCTAAAGTAAAAACTCACTTTACTGTTAATATGATAAAACTATTTAAACATAACATTGTTTTTTCTCTTTGAAACCTTAAAGATAGTTTGACTAGGACTTGGCAATATGGCCAAAAAAAAGTCTATGATTTATTTTTTTATATATACAAAATTTGATTTCCACTATTAATTTAAAAAAAATGTCTCCCTCCCTTTTACTTCCATTAACAAAAATTATACACGACAGAATAAATTTAACAAAATCTTTTTTATTTAAACATCTCCTTTGGAAGTTGGCCTGAACACTAAGTCCACCTGTAAAAAGGTTTGGTGGCAGCAGGTGTTTTGTGAGATACCACAAGCTTGAGAATCTCATAAAGAGAAACACTTCTCACACTTGACATAATACCCCTTGTTTCAGGTGCTTAAATACATTCGTCGTACTCCAACTTTTCAGAACAACAGCCTTCAAACAAATTTTTCCGTATTCAAGTTGATGCTCCTAATCTGAGGTCACCACCCCACTGGCCAAAGTTTCATTCTCAGCTCACCACAGCACTCTGTAATGTTACAGAGACACTGCTAATAAAGTTTCATTCACAATTGATTCAGGTCTGGTATTATATTTAGAAAATTCAGTTTATGGATGTCATATTCATTAATTTTTGTTGTATTTATCCGAAGCGTCTCAAAGTTCGGCCTGCATGGCAATAGTCCATGGTCCCATACTGACGACTCGCGGAACACCTCATTGGTATAGGGTCAGGGTCATAGTGTGGTCTGTATCTAACAACACCACTATCTCCAAACCAGGAGGTTTATCCTCCAGTTTTGTCTGGATTCTATTAAGATCGCCACATGATCCCGAAAACCGTTTGTGTTTTGGGAACAAGCTCCTTTTTGCTAGCTGCCACTTGCACGTCTGCACAGACACGAGTGGGCTGACTTTACTCCGAAAAGCAGAAGCCCAAGAGAGCTGGCTGCTGGGGGGGGGGGACTTGCAGATTTTCCTAAAAATAAGTCTTCCTAAACAGCAAATTTGAATTAATCAATAAAATCAAATTATCGCCCAGCCCTCGTTTGAACCTCTTTTGACAGAATTTAACAAGTATTTTTTTGGCAAAATGTTACTAAATTCACAGCGTTGTCTCCTTCTGAGCAATAATCAAGGCTTCATTAAAAGGTTTCTTCTGGATAAAGTGTCAAATTTTCCATCAAAGAAAAGACGTTTTACTCAGTGCATTTGTTTTCTTCCCTTAATACAATGCCTTCTATATTAAAAAAATGCCCCCGTTATTTAATCAAATCAGTTTTCATTCTCATGTCACTCAAAGGGCTTTACTTAGTTAAAACATTTTCCAAAATCTAAACCAAAAAAACTGAGACCTTCACCCACAAAAAATTATAAATCGCATATGACACCCACAGTTCCTTTAACCTCAACACACACAACATCATAAAGCATAAAAGGATTCATAAATAAGATGCAAAGTAAAAATCGGGCTTGATACATAAGTGGGGAAACAATATTTCTAGGACCTGTCCACACCAGTGACCCCCCCCCCCACTCATATTGACAGAGAACGCGTCAAAGCAAGGAGCCAGACCCTGGAAACCCCATTGAACTCAGTGTGGTTTCCAGGGTCTGGCTCCTTCATAGCAGAGCCCTAATCCCTGCTGTGGAGCATCCCCCTAAGGAAAACAAATGTAAAAGGAGTTAAATAGAAGTAAAGACAGAGATTAACAGCCTGATAAATAAATATGGATGTAGATTACTAAAAGGGAAAACACATCTAGAAATCATTAGAACCTCTATTTTACAGTTTTATCATTAAGTACGGCTTCAAAGTTTTCCAGTGAACACAGTAGCTAATGAACTCCTAAGGTGGATACAGGTAGGCCTAGAACCCAGATTTGAGCTCCATATGTTGAGAATGTGCAGGGGGGGGGGGGTGTTGAAGAGCTTTCTGTCTTCTGATGCACGACTGGCTTCAGCTTTATGGCTGTAGGGTAAGAAAAGAAAGGATCGGATTCTTGGAGGGGAGGAAGTCTGCAGTCTTCATGCCTTGTTTGGCATCACCCACTCTTGCCGCACAATAACTCCATTTGCCCCCAAGATGCTCTACTGTGTGAACACGGAGTTTTCCCTTGCACAGCGTACAAGCGCTAAAGATGGTCCCTTCCTCTGGGACCAGCACTTCTGTGCACGACTTTGTGCAGACAGACATTGACTGAGAGACACAAAACGCTTCCCGAGTTTGTAAAGGCTTCATTGGGTTTGCAGGCGACAGTTGCTGTAATTTCTAGCGGAGTAAACAAATGTGTTTGGTATGACATCTCTGTTAAGGCTGCAGTCATGGGGAGAGATGGTATAACCCCCCAGGATACAAATTATTAATGTTCACATCACATACACACACAGCAGGGGCAGTTCAGCAGTATTTTAGATTCACTGATATAAAGAGGAATTAACCTGCTGTTGTATGATTTTTATGCTAAATGGAATCAATTTTGTAATCTTTGAACTTTCTTGAGTTTTTCCTGTCACATCTAATAAAATTCATGAAATGCTTTCTCTTTTAGGAACTTAACATTCACCTGCAGGATAATGTCTACCTGGCAGGGAACCACTTCACCTTAGCTGATACTCTTATGTACTATGGTATACATCCACTCATAGTAAGTAAACTTCCTCTTGTGTTGTGTAATTATTAAGACCCACTCTAATGAAAATGCTGTTTTTGTTGTTATTAAAATGCTTTTGTGGGCTTTTTCTCTGCTGGTATAAAGAAAATTAAGATTACAACTGTGTTTCTGAGTATGTCTATTCACATCCTGGTGAATCAGGAGGAGACAAAAAAATTCTATTGGAAAAACCTTACTGGTTTTTCCTGGTTAACAAGCTCCCTGCTCCACTCCATTCCGATGCAGACAAATAGATATGCCTTGGTTTTCCTCGTCTGAGCTGACATCTGGCTCAAAACTATTCGGCTGGATAGCTCCATTACCATTGGGGTTGTGAGGGGCTTTAAGTTATCGGGAGAGTGTAAACAGATGGATGATCAGCGCAAGCTTGCTCCATGTTTCAGGTCCGCACAGCCGGGAACTTGGGGCGATCAAGGCCTAAAACCCATTTGCCCTAATAATTGAAAATGTTGTATTCTATACACATGTTTCTTAAATTTTTTTTTAAAAACTCCACAGGGGTATGATGGGAATAAACCTGTGAAAGAATTGTAAATAACTTACGAGACTTTAACTGTAAACAAGCAGACCATGCAAATAAGATGATAAAAAGGATGGGTGTAAGCTTAAGCAAAACCAGAAGTCTATTCACGGGTATAGCTTGTTTATCTTTATATCTTTTCAGTTGTGTTTAATGTCGATCATTCAGACTCAGGCATCCATCTTCTGCTATTAGCTCTCACTTTAGTCAAACCACAACTTTAATTAGTAATTTGTCATAGAGGATAGCGCTCGATTTGGCCAGAGGGCTTTGAGATCAAGCTGGCAATGAACACACGGCTTATAAACGCATTCTCAGTTCTCTTCAAACAGACAGTGATGTGGCATGAAGTGATGTCTTAAGCCTCAGACCAGGGACAAGTAAGTTTGTTACGCCTTACAGGATAAAATAAAAGAGACTTCAGAAATAGGAAAGGCGGAATGAGATGGAGGGAGGGAGCGATCACATGTTGAGAGGTGTCAGTGGTTGTGGCAGAGATGGAAGTCTGCCCCCCGCCACCAGGCAGAAGAGCGTCACTTTGATTTGCGATCAGTGTGGCTTTTAACCTCAGGGACGGCAGGTCAGCCAGTCTGACCTTTGACCGCAGTTTGTGCTGATGTTCAATTCATGGAAACAACTTTACACAGACATTAAACCTGACTGATGCTAGAATGCTCTCAGGCTGCTTTTTCTTCCATGCAATAAACTTTTGTTCATTACTTAATTGGATAAATATAAACCACATGCTTAGTAACTTAAAGATATGTTTTTCTTTACATTTGCTTTCCCACATGTTCAATTTCACTTTGAGGGGAGTTTAAAACTACTATAAAATGTAATCAACTACCACACTGTTAAGCTTATTTGCCTACAATTTTTAATTGTTCTTGTTTTTGCGGTGCGTTTTTAAAGAACTTATCGGTGTTGTCCTTTACTCAGGTGGACTTGACCGTCCAGGAGAAGGAGCAGTATCTGAACGTTGCCCGCTGGTTCGACCACATTCAGCATATCCCCAGCCTGCGACACCACCTCCCTCCAGTAGTCGTACTCAGGAACAGAATCTACACCAGCAGACACCTTTGAGACTCAACCCCAGCCCCTTTCCTCCAATCCTCCCCAGACCGACTTGTTTCAAGCCCTCTGTCTTTGTGTCCATCCTCTGTAATTCTGTAATTACCTTCTGTTGCTGCTTCGTGGTTGATTCCAACAAATGATTGTTAGTTTATCCTCCTAGAAGGATGTCAGTGACTTTAAACCTTTATTTTCAAGTAGGTAAAAATAATTTCGACATCAGTGTTGAACATTGGATTCTTCCTGTGGTCTGGGAGTAATGACATGGAAAGTCCCATAGTTTGTTGGTATTTGAGGGTAAATTGTGTTAGGTCTTTTCAAAGGGAAAGCTGTTTACGCTGTGGTGTAGCGCTGCTAACTTCGTTAAAAGCTGTTATTATTTATGAATAGAATGTTCTGTTTTATCTGAGCCTTGAATTTTTTTTATCATGGCTATTACAAGTTGATAAAATTAGACAGACTATTACCTAGCCCAGAATTCAGTGTGAGTCTGTACCATTTTAACCCATTAGGTATTTTTATAAGTTTGAATTTGCATCTCAGCCTTTGTGACTGGACAGTGTAGTCTGTCTGGGCCTGTATTTCTGTTAATTCGCAATTACATCCCCACTCTCCGTTCCACTTCCTCGCCACCAGTTGTGTGGGCAGCATTGAGCAGTTGAACGTCAGCCCCAGAGTCAGAGATCAGAGTGAGCCTCCAATCAGTCCCAGTACCACCACTGTTGATGCTGCAGGCCAGAAAGAGGGCAGTGGGCTCACCAGCTGCCACACAGATCCAGCCAGCCAAGGCCAGAACTCAGGCCCCTGGGCGACAGTCAGCCACTGTGTGTCATTTCAACCCTCATGCTCCCACAGGGCTGCGGCGGAGAGAAGGACGAGGAGAGGCAGCGAGTGAGCGAGCGAGCAAGGGAGGAATGAAGGGATGGAGGCCACAAAGCAAAACAGCACCCAGAGGCCGAGAGATCTTTTAGTGACACGAACAATCATCCGGGTCTCTGCAGGCTGGCTGGATGCTTTCCATTAGCATAATTAACAGGTCAAATCATGGCAGCAGAAGCAGAACCTCTGTTCATGAAGGTAATAGGTATCCAGACAACACTATGTACAGTTAAAGGATTACAGTAAAGCATTTGTCTTTACTCTTTCTGTACACTGAATCTCTGCTCCCACGCCTCAATATTTCAGTTTAAATACCTGCATTTCTGTTGTTTTTCTCTGCTACATTACAAGTCTGATCTCTGTGGCCTCAGGATAGAAACATGATGTTCATCCTGTGTCAATAAATCAAAAAGATGCAAAGCTTATGACCCCTGACTTGTCCTCTGATTATTCTTTGTCTACTTTTGGTATTCTCCAAGAATTTGTTTGTGCACAGGCCAGACAGAAGACAGAACTATTGTTCAATAGGGTTCTCTCAGACAGCGTGCTATGTGTTTGCGGCAAGTGCTACAAAGTAGATGTGAAGGATATAAACAGCTTGGAGTCATTTGAGAAAGCCTTGTGACTACATGGGGTAGTTTGTGCTGTGGTTCGGCGTTAAAAAGAAGGCCTTGTCTTTGTGGTTATGTTAACATTCAACTGGAATTTTGTATCTGGAGTTCTATAACAGTTTCAATTTGTTCAGAGTTGATGATGTTATTTTTTTGCTTGCAAAGATGTCATTTGAAGAAGGTTAGATTAATTTGTCTGTGCAAAAATGTCTCATTTTGTAACCAAGGGTAAAGATAACACTTGAAAGACCAGGATTATACTAAAACATCGAGAACAAGTACATATTGTGTATATTATACTAAAAAAATAGTGTTAAAGAAAATGTAGAAGCAAGAAGAACCGTGAGAATCCAGAGCTGGAGAAGAATTCTGGACTCCTGCAGAAAACTCTAGAGAAACGGACTGAAGACCTCTGCAAGGCTGCTACCAGAGTGTTCCTTTTAGTGCAGCAACGGCAGCAACATGTATTACAGAATCAGCACGGTACATTTCTACTACTCTCTATTAGGTTGTAATAAAAGAATTCTGTTTTTTTTTTTAAGTTTACATGAATGCTTGTAGTAGGGGTGGAACCTTTTGTGTTTACAATTCAATTTATATCATAATTTGTGGATGACGATTTGATTAATAGTCGATATTTGTTCATTGTGAACAACACGATACACGGACCGAAAATCGATCTTTGGCCAAAAATTCAACTAGTGTGACAGAGAAATACCTGGGGACTGAACAGTGCAGGTGAAGAATGAAGAATTAATGACAAATCCATTCACATTTTAGTTGCATGAAGTTAGGTCCACTGTTGTTTTTCCACATCAAAGTAATCAAAATATCATAACATTCTAGCACACTGTATGGTTGTGTCTTTGTTAAATTCAAAGTGTTTCCACACATTGGACTGGAATGATGGATCGGTCATTTTTTGCTGCCGTCGTGTGTGTGTCGTCTGCTTTGATGCACTTAGTCGTTTTTACCTTGTAGTTAAATAAACTTTGCGTGTCTCAATTTAAATGATATTTTCCAATATCGATTTTAATTGAGCTATTTAATTTTGAATGATTATATAAAGATAAAGAATAATAACTGACCTCAGAGATTGTTTTTGGTTAAATCATAGGAATATAAATTGATTCACCAATTGAGGAAATTGATAGTTACACCACTAATTTGTAACATAAAAACCTGCCACTGAAAAAGGTAAAGGACAGTGATCATTAAAGGAACAGTGTATAACTCTGAAATTCACTTTAAATATCAACATTTATAAAAAACATTACTATCCAAAATCAATTTGTGCACTTCACAATTTTTAAAGATAGTCTTAAAAAACCACAGTGAACCACTCATTCATCACTGTTGATATGTTTGGTTTTTTTGAACTAAACTAGTTTGAAGCGCCCACAAAATCTACCCTAAAAACCTTCTACCCTAAAAATCAGTGAGAAGTTGCAACACAAAATGTTTGAATAAGTGTTTAACAAAACAAACCAACTGCTTTAGTCTACCTATTTTCCTTTGTTTAAACTTAAAAACCTCATCTCTACTAATGCACATCTTTACAATGGGAACTTAAAATACACAAAGTTTACTTTATATCACAATACTCTCTTTGCTTTAAGCTCCTCCTCCTGGATTTACATTTAACCAAACCAGAATTCCCTTTCAAGTCAGCTAAGACTGTTCTTTTAAGGTGTGGACCATTCAAGAGATCTGCCAGAAGTTGTTTGTCCCAAAGAGCAAAAAGCAGCTTTTGAAAGGAATCAGACTCACCGCTTAACACGGATCATTAATCCTGGAATTCATCTGGGACAAGAAGTGAATTTCCACAAAAATTCATCTTAGCAGTGGAGTCAGTTTCAAAAACTGCTGCAGGAATCGAACCCCTGACGTTTGGGCTTTACCTCCTCATCGCCTCTCAACACCTTTGTCAAGTTTATTAACCGTTTTAGATGGACAGCCCCCACGCCACCTACACAGCAACGGTCGCCACAACCTTTCATTAATTCTTATTAACAGCATCAGGCTGAGGGAAAGGTATCAGCCATGACATCTGCTGAGAACAGGCCTCGCCGGCTCTCGCCGAGTGATTCAGTGGAGCAATCAACACTGCGTGGTGGTAAGGAGCATTAGCATGTCATAAGTTCTTTTGACAGGACTTATCGACCGAGCTTTATCGTGCTCTTACTCGTTGTGACAGTTGTACCATGCGCCTATAAAGATGGCATCTGATTGTCTATTCCAATTATGTGAGTGTGTGAGCAGGAACACGGGCTATGAAGGGCACAGAGGGACAGGAAGGGGGGCATGTGTTTCACGCAATGTGCCCTTCATAAACTTATTTCTGTAGACGTGAAGATGTGTCTGCGTTGTAACTCTCAAGGACTGAGGGTGTGTGTGCTGTGCATTCCATTTGTCTGCACTTAAACTAAAGCTATTTTTCTCTATCTTTTACAGAACTAATCTCAGATTGTTGTCATCCTTTTTCTGCTATCTTTGCTCATCCTGCAGCCTGAAAAACTTACAAGATGTATCGTAAACAAAGCATAATTTATTGAGAGACTGCACTGGATAGAGGGTCACACAGGAAGTATATAAACAAGGAATCACTCTGACCACTCTGAGTTTGAAAGGTTGTCAGCAAAGTCTTTCCATTGGCCACGCACACAGGACATGAGGACGTAAACAACGCCTCTCCAATTCACAGATACCAAGGAGCCTCTCTTCTGACCTTATGGCTAAGAAATGCTCATGTTTGGAGCATATAATGAGCGCCGTGATTGGTAATATATACAGTACAAGTTGACTTACATGCTGAAATTTAGAGTTTAGGTGACAGAGATGCGGCACATGTTTAATCAAGGTTTGGCACAAAGAAATCTCAACACAAAGTATCAGAACAGAGACTCAGATATGAACAAAGAACACCTGGTGATGCGTAGTGATGGAGGTAAAGGCTAACGTTGTGCAGGTGTAGCTGCGGTTTGGTGTAAAAAGGCAGGAAATGACATTCAGTGTTTTTTATATATATTTTGAATATTTTTTGCACTGGTAATACCATTAGCTAATTTAAAACACTTTTTATACTGAGAGACATAAAATATGTGTACAAATATGTACAATCTTAGTCGTGGATAATTGACTGTATAGGATAACTGGACTGAGTGAGTGTGAAGTCACCCATAGAAAACGGCTTACTTCCTGTTCCAACAAAATAAAGTTAATTTAGTTGCCAGCTTTTTCAGGATATTGACACCGACATGTTGGAACCTGACGACATCAGTAACCAGTGATTGGTCCAAATTGGTCTAAGTCAAGGTTTCTATGGCAAACACCTTTGCTAATCAGGACTAAGCTTGTTGGAAGTCTGCACCCCTACCACTTGACACCATGCTCGTAAGATGTGAGACCACAAAATTTTATTGAGGCATCTGATTGGTCAGTTTATAACTTGAATATTTTGGAATAACAAAAGAATATCACAAAACATTATCAAGAACATATTTAATAGAGGCAGTAAAGCCAGAATAGTTATTCTGACAAATATAATGACTGCTTATATAATAGCTGCTTATTTCTCTGTAGAAATCTATGGGATTTTGACTTCTTGGAACCAGCTGGGACTTCCTGTTTGAAACGCGAGGGAACAGAGGTCCCTTAGTTCACTTCTCTTATACAGTCAGTGTGATGAATGGAAGAAGAAAGACTATCAAGGCTTACAAGTTATAGGTGGTGCCTATAAATAAATTATCATTTTGCATCTGCGTACACCCGCACATTTTTGTATATGCTGCCATAATATGTGCCCAGGAAACTTCCATACAATTTAAAAATACTGTTCAGGAAAGTACCCCCTAACCATAACCCAACCACAAACATTGAATTGGCAAACAGTAGTGAACAAAAATCTATTTTCAGGATTCTAATACTATATTGGGACATTTTGGGGAATTCTTAGGAAAAAATTGAACTTGTATACAGATTCAGAACATGTTCAGAAGAAAATATATATTAGACAAACATAAATAATATGAACTGAGTAAAGTCTTTGCCTGTTTTTTTGACATAAAGAGTACATTAGTAGACTAAAATTAAGACTCCTTTTTCCAAAAACAAATATTAAAGTCTTATAAAGCTTACTTAACTTTGATGAACAAATGACAACTTGCCACAGCATCGTTTTTCCACTCTTTACAGTGATACACTCTGTTGGATTACCATCTGGAAAAGCATTATGGTGGTATAAAGTACACTTAGTGTTATTGTTATGCCTATGGTCTGTCTTGCAGAGTACAAGGTTGCTTGCAGTTTTGCTGAATTAACGACCAAAGTTGGGTTGTTTTCATGATATGTCTCAAAGTTCACACCTTGACTCTCACATACTGTATCACATGTGTCAAATCCAAGGCCCGCGGGCCAAATGTGGCCCGCTGTGTCATTTTATGTGGCCCGCAGAACATAAAAGTTTTTAATTTCTTAAAATAAAAAATAAAAATTGGTGTGTATTTATTCATATCTAGGGGGAATCGGACTTGAAATATCGGATTGGGCAACTAAACATTAGGACTTAAACACTGTCCATATAACCTAACCTGACAGAATCTAATTTAAAAGGATTTATGCTAGAGTAACAAGCAAACATGTTTTTTCTATGCAACTGTAATTGTCACTTTAAAAAGTTATAATAAATAAAAAGAGTTATTTAACATTAAGGAGTAGTTAAGTTTATTTTTCATTACATGTAGTTACATGTATAAGTTATATCTGGCCCTTTGAGGACAATCACTGTGCTGATGTGGCCCTCGGTGAAAATGAATTTGACACCCCTGTACTGTATCATGGTATACATGTAATGTACTCATATTATGCCAGAGTCCCAGCTGTGGTGCCTCTCTTCTCATATGGTGCAGGGCATGGTAGTCTAGGAATCAGCACTAAATGCTAATCAAATGCATTTAGTCGCTGCATGAATTGTCCAGTTTAGGAATAAATTAAGATTTACTGACTAGCCGAGTCTGGCTGCTGTAGAATTCAATTGTGTTTCAATGATGTGGTCAGTGGCAAAGCTAGACCATTTTATATGGGGTGGCGGGAAGGGGGCAGAAGACTGTGGAAGGGTGGATAATAGGAACAGCACAGCGGAAGGCCATTACAAAAAGAAGGATCAAAAAAACATATCTTTAAACAGTTTTATTATCGTTAATATATTAGAACAGCAGTTCTTTGAGAATTATTTCTAAGATGCTATTACTAATGCTAAACAAAGCTTGTGTGGAGGATGTCTTCATCTCTGTCACAAAATATTGACTCAAAAATGGAGGGGCAATACTTTTTGCTCACCCCTTGCCCCCCTCCTGTAGCGCTGCATGGGTATGGTTTTAGGATATTACTCAAATATTTTTCCAAAAATATTTAACAAAGCAAAAATGAGAAAAACTTGGATTTACTGTGAATTGTTTTTGTCTCAGTGCTGTCGCAGTGCCTCACCTGGCACTGCTTGAAGATCTCAGGTGTACAGAGTAAAGTTTTATAAGACGGATTCATTCAAGCCCCCCTTAATCAGAAAAATGACGTGGAGTCACCAAACTACATATGTGTGTCCTGGGGCAAGGAGATTGCACAAGACTGCACCTTAAAACCTCTGCCTTTATCGCACACACAGATGACTGTTGTTAAATTAGCCGCCTCGATCGCTCCTCACCCCCTCTGCTGATTTACCTCAGCTGCAGCCCCTTTTCTTTTTTTCTTTTTCTGTCAGAATGTGTGTGTGGTCATGCACCCGTTCATGGGGTTATGGTTTTTGGCCCCCGGGGGTGGTGGTGGTGGAAGGTAAATTAAGGTTGAAAGAAATGAACGACAAGATTGACCAGCTGAGCTGAATGACTTGTAGAAAACGGGCCGTTAGTTTGATTTTTTAAACCAAAAGTTGTGACAGTTTAATTTGCTGTCAAATAGAAATATTTCTTCCCAAAGATTGTCCCCTATTGCTTACCATCTTGTTGTGTCACAGTCCTCATCTCTTTATTCAAATGTTTCGCAAACTAGCCCTATATTTACTCCTCCCCCACTTCCTGCTCCATCCAACCCACAGGTCATGCCTTTTAACTTCAGCCAGCCCCCCTGCTGTAATAGGTTCTGATGGGAAGGCTCCAGGGAAGTTGACTTATCACTGAGAAGTGATACTAAAAGTAATTGCAGCTGAAACCCTGTGACAGGGTAGTGTGCTTCGGAAAAGAAATGGGGGGAAAATAGTGAGTGCTGCGCAGGGAGGATGGCATTTAAAAACACCACAGAGGATAGCAGGGGGGGTGGTGGGGTAAGAAACCGTTCCCCTCGGCCCTTTCCTGTGATTTGACCTCCATAGGAAAACATTAACAGACCCCCAATTTGCATATTCCACTCATCTGCATACGTCACTATCCTTTTTTATTACACCAGTTTGGAGTTAACTGGAGACGACAAATTTATTTAAACCTGGAGTTCATATTAACCTCTTTCATCATGTTTCCTCAAAAAAAAGCTTTTCATAAAACAACACACAGTTTCTTGTCATTAACATTAAATATGACTGGTTGTCCTAATGAACTCACCAACACCCGCTGGTTTATTGTTACCGTGTGCAGCCAACTTAAAGACGCACTCTGATGAAAATTCTGTTTTTGTTTTTTTTAACATGGTCTTGTATCTTTTTTCTCACTTTTTAAAGTACTGCAAAAGATGATCGAAGTGGGTATATAATAATGAGACGGCTACAATGCTGACATAGAGAAATACCTTGGAGAAAGAATTCAACTATAAAAATGTGATATTTTTGATGGTAAAGGCCATCTGCAGGTAATGTCAGACAAGTAAAAAAAATGTAATTATAAAAATCTGTTTTTCTTGCACATTTCAATCCAAGCTTTGTATAAATCTGTGGATTCAAACCACAAATCCATCCAGATACCAGAACACACAAGATGTGAGCAATATTGAACAAACTGCAAGTACCTGGCAATATTCAGTCAGAAGTTTGTGACTAACAGGGAATCCAGAATTTGTGAGACGTTTATGCAAAATTTGTGCAAAATAAGTTAAGAGTAATTCCAAGTGAAAAATGTACTTAATTTGCTTACAGTTTGTGTTTTAATTTGTTATAAGATACAACTTAATGAGATTGTCTGACCTGAATGCTAAGAATTTATTATACTACAGGTAAAACGTCCCTTAAACTATCAGGTTTAAGCATAGAATTGCCTTTTTAGCAAATGCTTCTTCTCCAGAACTGACTCATGTAGAGGGGCTTTGAGTGTAACAAGGGATTTCAATTTACATAATGGTAAAAATGGTAAATGGCATATACTTAAAGCGCTTACTACCTTGTTTTAAGGCCCAAAGCGCTTTACAGTCACCAGGCACTTATATTCACACACTGATGGCGACTCCGCTGCACAACTTGTAACCACCAGAAGCAATATGGAGTTCAGCGTCCTGCCCAAGGACACTTCATCAGCATAGATGGGAAGGGCATAAACCAAACCTGCGATCTTCCAATCAGACGTCAACTGCTCTATCTTTCTGCATGTGATCCTCATTTAGATGGAGCTTCATGAATTTCAGGTTTAGAAATGAAAAAAACAAAACAAACCAGTATTTTCACCATTTCTTAGAAACTTCAACACTAAAACAGAGTTTTAAGGCTCACTGCAACCTTCTATTCCTACCTGTTTACAATGTTCCTACATCAGCTCAATTCTTTAATAACTCTGCTGGCAGATGTGTGACCCCTGTGACTCGTCATTCAATCACACATGAAAGACAGACAGCCAGATGGCCAAATGACAGCCCGATGAAAAGTCAGGAGGAAAAATGTAGTGTTCTACGCTAATGCAAATTGCTGGAATCCATCTTAAACAATGTTTAGACTTAACTAATTAACACTCTGATGTGACTGCAAGGCTGGAGGCAGGTTTCTTCCATTAACTGGTAAATGAAGCTAAATGGTGAACTCAAGTTCAAAATAAACTGTAAAACAAGCTACCTTTATACTTCTCATTATGAAGACTTGCTGGTTTGAGCTCAGCATCAGAGGAAATGACATCATAGCTGGAACATTAACTGCCAAATGAATTGATGAAATAATAAATTGGTTTGCAGCCTTCACATTTCACTGCCAATCTGCACCAAAAGCTAAAAAGGAAACTTTTTTTAAACTCAGGTTTTGCACAGATTATTATTAATTTCAGAAAAAGAATGGTTTGATTGCATGGATCTGAGAAAAAATGTAAATGCATAGACTGTATTACAGATGTGTTTGAGGTTTATGGGTTTTTTTATTTTGCAAAACATAAATCAACTTTTAGCATTATGCTTAGCTCATTTTTATCATCCTTCCTTCAATTTAGCGCCAACATTGTTTTCAGAATTTGTTAGAAGTCATTTATAAGTAGTTTGATGTGTCAAACAATGTAACAACATTTTTAGGAACTGATTTTAAAACTAACTCTTACATATTCTTGTAAACACCTGGAAAGCAACACAATTTTTGCTGCGCAAGGACATTAAAGGAAATTAATCTTTCACAAAATTTAATTCTAAAATAGTGTTATAATAAGGAAAATAGGAAAATGCTGTGTGGTCTTGTCAGTAATTCATGAAAAATCTTTGTCCACACGACCCTCCAAAAGTCCTCTCCCGCACAGCCAGACTCCAAAGTTTATTTCTCCTCATTTGTAGATTGCCACAGAGCAGTGATGACATCCATAACCACATAAATGATGAAAGAACATTTTATTAGAACCTTAGGAAATACCTGCCGGAACAAAATGAAACACATCATCTAAGAAATTAAGAATCTTATTTAAGCTGAATGGGTTCCTTAAAACCCAAAGGGTGATGACATGTCATGATGTTACCTGACGTGTGCCGCACAGCATCCAAGAGTGAATTCTCATCCAGAATTCAAATAATGGCTGAGCTGGATGATTTTAAAGACTAAAAAAGACTTGAACCTGGGAGGGCCCAATGTTGCAGAATTGATCCACCTGTCAGCCTCTCCTCCCTTGTTTATGGTCTTTGCTGTGTTTTGCGGGCAAAACTTCTGAATTTCCCATGATTCTCTACAGCAGAAAAATCAACAACTGCCCTTCCAGCCTCCCTTAAAAATCTCTTCCAAACTAACCAACAAGGTCATCAAAGCAGCAACACTATGAGCAAATGAAAGACGGGGGCACAAAGGCTAGAAAAAAGAATATCGGTTTGACGCTGGTCAAACAGTGGGAAAGCACGCCAAAGGTTTATATTTGATAGCTGTGAAGTGTCCATTTGGAAAAAAATCAATTCACTCCAAGCAAGTTGGCCGCAGAAATAAAGCTTTTTTACGCAGCATGCTGATAGACTCCAGTGTGTTACCCTGTCCTCAACAAGACGTGTTTGTTCTGGTAAGAGCTCACTTTCCTGTTATAAGGTAATGTCTGTTATACTAACCTTTACTGCATAACAGTTGCATCACCTTTTGTTTCCATCAATGATAGTTTTACAGAGAGGATCACCTGATTAGAGCTCAGAAAGTAAGACATACGTAGGCATCATTTAGAAGATACTAAAACTTTTTCTCTGAATATTCATGTTAAATCAAATTTGTTGTTAATTATTTTCCATAATAACTGATTATTTTCCTCTTTTTTAAAATTAATTATAGATTTTGTTCATTGTCAAGAATTGAATATTGATTGACAGCTTCTTGACAAATCCACAGCTCGGGAACAGCTGCACAGAGTCTGTTCCAACAATGATCAAGCTTCCACCTGTTTGTCCGGTTATGGAACGATCAAGGCTTCCTGACTTCATAATTGGCCAAAATTGCAAGGGGAAAAAAAAGCTGAAAAACTGTCAACAAATGGCCCCAATTTCAAGAATGGAATAATCCAAAAATCTCAATACTTTCTAAAAGTCAGGTGAAATTTGCCGCAGTTTCATGGCTCTGAAACACTGCAGCCAAACAGTGGCAGCGATTTCAAAATTTGGATTTAAAAAGTGAGGATGCTGCTCTGCATAACATTAATCAATGTAACATGAGGTGAGGAATGGAACAGCCCATCAACAGGATTGTAAAGGATTTATCATGATTATGAATCAGAGACACACAACGGACACTGTATGTGTGTTTATGTGTGTTTACCCGTGTGTGTGTGTGTGTGTGTGTGAGTGAGTGAGTGTACATTAGAAAGGTGGCTTCACTGTTGACTGCATATGCACTGGACTTAGGGCATGAAGCTGCAATCTGGCAGGGACGTTCTCCCACCGACTCACACATACAAGCGCGTGTGCATATGCACACACACAAATGCACTAAAATTGAGGAAGCGACAAAAATCCAAAGACCAAAGACAGCAGAAATGATTATTTTTTTCTGTGTGTATATGATGGTCTTTTGTGAACCCAAGTTATTTTTAAATGCTGGTGATGGCATCACTCTTTTGGGTGTCTAAACAATTTCTCTCATAAGGGGGTGTCGAATTAATGCAATAATCTTGATAAATTAATTACTGACAAATTAGCGTATTATTTTTCTTTAATTGTGTAATCTCATTTTTTATCTAAAACTGTCATCGATTATGTAAAGGATACTGCCCAATGAGGTGCACCATCTTTATCAAAAACTAAATGAGAACACAAAGGCCTGAAAGGGTCCGATGGTGACCTACAAAGTCCATTAATTTTGAATATTTGACCTCGAAGGTCATTATCCAGCTTTTACCATAATTACTTATGAAAGAAATAGATATCACATGTCAATAATATAAAATAATGTTAAGTGATAAAAAGCATCATTTCAGAGGGAAAGTTCAGCTCTTACTGCTTGTTTTGTGCAGATTACTCCAGTGTCACCTCCTTGTACACCATCTCCTCCTCGTCATTCTCTTCTCTCTTTCTCTTTTGCTGCATCAAAATGATCAAATTCACCCAATAGGTCAACGAAAACTATCAAATTTGCTTACGTCAACATATGTATCAAGGTTTTAATAAGAAGTTTGTGGTCAATATTTTTGGGATTGCTCATAAGTGTTTCTTAAAGTGTTAAGTTAGAGCACTCTGATGGACCTGATGTTTTTCCAAATTGTTCAACATTTCAAAAATTCTCCCTTGAGGTGTAAAAGTAAAGGTTTGAATTCTGTTATAACAAAAAAAAATCATAAACCATTTTTTAGTTGTATTTTGGTCTTTTGCTGTGCCACAATGTCACCGTTTTAATGAAAATACTGCAAAACAGAAGAATGAGGCTTTTCACATCATTATTAGTTTAATTTAAAAATCGATTATCAATTACAATTAATAAAAATTAATTGCTTGCATAAAAGCACTAATTTCTCTCAGACAATTTAATAACACTTGCTTTGCAGAATTGTTTCACCGTTAGAAAGAAACAAAACTGGGGCTCCTTCAAAATGTAATTGGAATCCTCAGAAACATTTGCTGGACATAACCAGAACTGAAAAACCCAACGTGGAATCAGTGATCATCAGGAGTTTGCAGCAGGCAGCCCATGTTTTGTCACATAAAAAGTGTAAATGTAATACAGTGATGCAGTCAGAACTCGTAATTACTTTGACAAAACGTAGTTGAAGCAGATCAGCTTCAGGGAAAATTTAATTTTGAAGAAGTGAGTGTTTAACAGTGACAGGCATGAATAAGCAGAAAACAAACATTGATAAAAGGTTAAAGGCAAACTGTTCGCCACTTTGAAGAAGGCGTTGAGGGCCACTTCTGTTTTCTCTGGCTATGCCCCATGAAATGAATTACAGCCCAACTGTACAGGACAATGGCTGGTGGGCCTCATCAACAAGTAAAGGGCCGGCGGGGGCTTTGAGTCACCCCTCAAATCCAAGCATCAGCTTAAAAATAGGATGAACTGGAAGTGGCTGCTTCGACAAACTGATCAGTGGTACAGATAAACAGGAATTAGGTTCAATGTTATATAGAGAATGGATCCCCCTGTAAACCGTTTCTGCATAAAGTGACCTAGAGGGACAGCTACTGATTTGTGTGTTTTCCCACTGTGTTTCAGCTCAGTGTTGATAACATTTGATCTCAAGAGAAGACCCAAAAACACTCCTTGTTCAGGCTAAATTTAACAGCACATGACACACAGCTGATCACTGGCTTCTTTGAAAAGAGCCCACAAACGAGGGTGGCATGAAATCGACATTTGGGCAGGAAAACACACAAAGTCATCTCTGTATCTCCTGATCCTCTAAAGCTGCAGCATTGAGGTTAACACACACAGAAGACTATCTATCCATCTCAAGTATGGCTCAGCATTTCGCAAACTTTGACCCATCCATAACCACCAGTCTTTGAAGTGAAATCCCGAGGATATGAACACACAGTCTTGCGCACTCGTTCACACTGTCCGTGCCTCAGGGGTTAAGGTGGGCCGGCAATGAAAGATGCTGTTGATGAGCCAAACGGATGGGTGAGAAGATTGAGGATGTGGGGCGCTGATAGAGTGCTGATAGTTTCGACAATAGACTCCAGTGTGGCGTTTAGCTTCGGGACGAGCCACACGATTGCAAACAGGCACGGGAACACACACAAATACTTCCTTATGCATCTATATGGATCTTTTTTTTTTAACAAAACTATTTGAAGTCGCCAGATATGTACATTTCCACACAAACTCAGGTCATCCCCAGAGGCAGGGAAACTTTGCCTTCTTTACAGCACTGGTGGACTCCCCTTGTGACTTTCACAGCTGTCATGCTCTTCTTTCCAGCCTTCATTCATCGGCTAACCTAAGGGACAACAGCATGTGACGATGCACACAAACAGGCACACACAATTAATGTACACAAATCAATGGATTCAAGTAAAAAAGTTGAGGCAAAGTGTTGATGTGGCGCTAATGCGGTGTTATTTGTCCTAATGATATTTCACTCTCTGATCCTCCATTTGCAATAGCAATTTAACGGCTTGTTATCTGGTCAAACGTCTGTGTGCAAGTTTTCTTTAGGAAAATGAACCCTTTTGCCATCGCCAAGGGATGCTCCGATACACATATTTGATGTATTTGGCATCAATGTTTGTTCTGTCAATTATTTAAAATGTGTGACAATTTCAGCTTCTGACAAGTCTCTGTTTAAAAAAAAAAACTTTTTTTTTGCTACATGTGACACTACAGTGGTCAGGGTGACACATAAGAAGCACATAAACGAAAATATCACCCCCCACCTCCCTTCACAGCATCTCTATGAAACAGCCGGGTGTGTTTTTATTTTTTTTATAGCTGCAGCCAGAAGTGGCATGCACCCCGCCAGTTAGCTTTTGTGCTTTTTATAAGTGACACAGTGTGAGAGACCCTGCCCGCAAACCTTCCATTACAATCATATTGGGATCCTCTCAACTTGGTTCCTAAGGGGCCCAGTCAGTGTCAAGACTGGCTAAAGTTTAGTCAAAGACATTAAGAGAGCACCTCAAGGGACAAACATTGACACAAAGAGAAGAGAAAAGAAAGGAGAAGAGGGTTTAATGACATGCAGAACCCACTCAGAGTTGTGTTGAACTTTCGACATGTTCAAAAACCATGATCAACAGTTTCTTCTTCAATATAGTTTAGTTATAAATATTCTCTTAACTATTTACTGAGATAAGTTTGTGGAAAAGTGCAACACAGGAATTACCCAGAATTCCAATCTCCTTTTAAGTGCGGCAGCCTGTTGGATCGAAGACAAACTTTTGTTGTGCGCCTACAGAAATTATAACGGCGCTAAATAAACAAATTTGAAATTTACAAAAAGAAATGTACGGTGGCCCTGAAGTGCAAAGATCACGACAACGACAATTAAAAAAGCAAAACAAATGAAAAAAAACACCAACAAAAAACAGCATTAAATTTTAGAAATCCAAACAAAATTCCAAACACACAAAAATTAAATAAAAATAAAAATGTTTCGGAAAACAGAATAATAAATGAAATTATGAAAAAGGAAAATAAAAGAAGGAACTGGAAAAAGTAGGTACTATGGGACATTTCCGATTGTACGATGAGATTTGAGTTTTGACGTTTGCGTTCTTTCAAATGCATCTTTAATGTCAGCATACTAATGAAAGTTTTATGATGGAGCATATCTGCTACAACTTCATGCCCAAATTACTTTTGTTTGTAATAATGGACAAACGTCCTCATACAATTAGCGATCTCCCAGAGTACTTACCTTTCTGGTTACTTATTTTTTTTTTATTTTTATAATTTTATTTTGATTTCTAAACAGTAGTTTTCGTTTCCTAAACATGTTTTTTTATTTCCTTTCATTTTTTGGAATTGTGTTTTGGTTTCTGGAATTTTATTTGGATTTCTAAAATTTAATTATATGCTTGGATTTGGAATCGTTTTTTTCAAGCAATTAAAACAAAAATGAAACTAAAAAAGACAAAGATATATATATATGCACATGTATATCAAACTTTGGAAAATTACTTATGAAGTTGAATTGCAAATACATTCACACACAAAATAATGCAATTGTCACTCTTAATCATAAACTGACACATTAACTCTTATGCACACAGAATATGACACATGAGACTATTAAATATTAAAAAGATTTTAATTAATTGCTTGAAGGGAGTGGCAGGAATGGAACTTATGAAATCCCATTCCTTTTTTGCTCTACTTAACTTCTTTGTTTTGCTTTTTTCATTTTATTTGTGATCGGTAAGATGTTTTCGCATTGAGTTTTTTGGTGTGATTTGCACTTTAGGGCCACCGTAGAAATGAAGCTCATATGTGACAATAAAATTTGCTGTATTTTTCTGGAAACTTAAAATGAGATAATTTTGAACTAGTGACGTTTTTTTTAAACCAGATTTTCCCTGACCATTACAAATATTCAACCCTCTCCGTTTTCTTCAATTAAAGTTTTTACGTTAGTTCTGACTAATATGTTTGTACTGCAGGTAGTGAGGTCCCTGTTGCTATTTTCCATGTAATTATTTTCTGATTATTGTATTTATGCTCAGAAGAAATGATGAAAAATGCTTTTGTTTTTTAAAACGTACAAAAGCAAAGATTGAGGAGCGACTGTGTTTTCCTGAAGGTGGAGTTCCGCCACATTTCCATGATCAGCTTTAAAGTCTTGTCAAATTTCATCTTCCACCCAAACACAAACACTTTTCTGTCTCATGACAGGACAGGCTCTCTGCGGGGGTCACCATGCTGATGAGCCTCACCATTTTGCTGCTGTCCATGTCGTCACACAGACGACCTGCTGCGACCTTTAGCGCATCGGCAGGAGCCTCTAGAGCAGGGGTCGGGAACCTATGGCTCGCGAGCCATATATGGCTCTTTTGATGGTCACATGTGGCTCGCAGACAAATCCTTAATTATACCTTTTTTTTTTTAATTAGACCAGTCCTTCTCGGGCGCGATGCGATGCCAGAGGCGCGCAGTAGTAGCAGTGCTTGGAGAGAAAACTATCACTTTACTGTTATCTATTATTTCACAGAGTTTGTACCACCCGGAAACCTGTGAATTGCCGTGCCTAAAACTGCGCGCTCCCGTCTCTGAGGAAGAGCGCGCAGTTTCGGGGACGGGATGTGTGAGGAAGAAGGGGGGGGGGGGCAGCAGGTGAATCGCGCAGGGATTTTAAAAACGTAAAACCCGCTGTCCGTCACTCACTGCAGTGTGAGTGTGTGTTTGGTTCCATGTCTGTCTCACATCTAATTAAGAACATTCAGACCTAAAATCCCGTTTAAAGTCTCAACGCCTGCATGAAGCAGAAACTCACCACGGATCAACCAGACTAGACCATCAGCAAAACTACCACCAGAAATACTCATCATTTATTAGCAACAGCATAACAATGTTATTAAAAAGAATCCACAGACCTATTGTACTTTAAAAATGTTGCAATTACATCAAATGCACACATTCACTTGTATATTTAGTTTTAAACATATTGTAGTGGACTGAGTTTAACTTGGCTGTTGGGCCGCGATAAAAGTTCTGGAGTTCATTGAACGCGTCGATCAAGCAGAGATCTGATTGGCCCTCAGTTCTGTCGCTCAGCCTGTTGTTAGGGAGTTTCGACCAATGGGGTTCAACTATGGGCCGAATAAGGAAAATGGGAGGGCGGGAACGGGAGCAGGGGAATATAAAGTTGGGAGACGCGCTCTCGTCTCGGCGGGAGAGACTTAGGAGTTGCTGAATTATTTGTACGGCGTTTGTTAGGGGTCTGCAGTAACCAGAATAAAGAACCTTAAAAGAGGTTAAGTCTCCGTGCCTCAGTGTGGGAAAGGGACACTACATTATTGTATGGCTCTTTCAAAATTACATTTAAAAATATGTGGCGTTTATGGCTCTCTTGGCCAAAAAGGTTCCCGACCCCTGCTCTAGAGTCTAGAAAGATCTCATCCTGGCTTCAACAGTCAGGCTCTCTTTCGTTGTTTTCTTGAATTATGTTTTGAGGCATGACTGTGCTGCATTTTTATGGTTTTGTTTTCAGGCAAAACAAACCTCTTTTGTACGAGTTAATCTTTCAATCTGGAACAGAGTAGGTCAGCCGCAGTTCGATTTTGACATGAAAAAAATCTTTTAGTTTTTGGTTTTCTGTTTTTAATTTAACCAACATATTTCTCAGATTTATTCGACCTGTATTTCAGTAATACAAATGAATTGGGGTATTTGATAAAAATGTACAAATCTGCATATCCACGTTCAACAATGTTCAAATGATGTTCAAAAAAGAAAACAAACAAGCATTTTAAATCACATTTTGCAGTTTCAGCAATGTAGAATGCAGTCAAGTCTTTTCAACAAAGTTTTCACCAAATCACTAAACATGTTTGTCTAGAATGTTCAGTTTTCACAGAGAAAACATTGGCTGTTTTCTTTAATGTCATTTTTGATCATGTGTCTGACTGTCACAGCTGTCAAACAAATAGGACAAGCCGTGAAATTTTTTGTTAAAAAAAGTAGAGTCTTGGTGGAAATGCCTTTCAACTCCAGCAGTACATCTCTCCCAGGTGACTGCTTAGCACTGGCAGTAATTGAAAAGCAGCCCCTGGCACTGTGTATGTGAGGTCGCTTGAGTGCATGTGAGAATGAGCATGCAGGGTGCACACATATAGATATACATGCTTTTATATATGTGTGTGTCAATCACAAGCCCGTGTGCATGCTGTGACGCTCTCATTGCCCCGTTTGAGCTCACGCATCTGCTAGTATCAGCATGTATTTGGGTGCATGTGTGCTTGTTGGTGCTGGGAGAGTGCGAGTGTGCCTCCTTTAGTGACATTCCAACCTCTACCAGCTCATGCTTGGTCTACCTTGGGAATGGGAAGTTTTATCTCCTTTTTTTTTTTTTTCAAAACCTGAGAATGAACTAAAAACATTTTTAATACCCCCACCTCTTTTTTCTTTCTTTTTTTTTTTGTTGCATTTCCACAACGAGGGGCCAAATCTCTTCAGCATTTCCAGCCCTGTGAGCTAATTTGACAGCTCACGGGGGTGACGCTGATTCCACTTCGCAGAGACAGGTACCCTAGGGCTAGCCAGCTGGATCGCAGCGGATGCTTACAGATTTGGCTTTAGCTTCATGCTGGGTGTCATCTGTCTCTTTGGTCTGGCGCGGGATAATTTTTGTGTGTGTGCATGTGTGTGTACGTATGTCCGCCTTGACATCATGTGCCTGAGCAGTTTGTGCCTGGCAGGCCTTGTCTGTCCAGGTTGGCCATCAAACACAGCCGGCATAGCCCTAATCTGACGAGGCACTGCTCCAAACATGCCACAGCAGCCTGAGAAGTGTGTGTTTGAGTTTGTGTGCATGTGTGACCCCGGGGCAGACCCCCTTTTTACTACTCTTTGCCTTTATCCTTTGCTCTGTCCCACGTCCAATATCACCCAGAACACACACACATGCACAAACCCACACACACACACACACACACACGAACTGAAGGAAAACTTCAAAAACCATCACACAGAACCCAGTCAGTGCCTCCCCCTGAACCTCACAGTCCCCTCCTCTTTGCTTATGCTGTGCTTTGTGCAGCCGTTCCGTTCGTTTCTGTGCTTAAACTCAGCCGGCGAAGAGCCGTTACTCACAGAGACTGAGACAAAAATCTCCACGTCCAGCGCTTCCATCCCGTTCCCAGTTTTTTTCAGTTTTCAGTTTTCAGTTTTCAGGACTCAGAGTGGGAGCCTGCTGCAAATGCTAATTGTAGCTGACACTCCAATCTCCATTTTCAACACTTTATTCCACTTTTCTCTGAATGCATGAAAAGTGCAATGATTACCAGTGCAGCAGGGTTTTTGGGGGGTTATCTTGCTCCAAAAGAAGAAAAATTCACCAATTTCCTAAAAAGTGTGGAAAGCTAAAAAACATGTTTATTTTCAGACCACGTGATAAATCAATATTAAACCTTTCTATCAGGCCTCATGGACCTGTCCTTTTACTGCACTGAAACTCTGCTCCTCACGAAGCATCCCGCCTCCTGCAGGCTGACGGACAAGACAGTGGTGATGCTTCCTGTTCAGGATCTGAGAAAGAGACTTTAAATGAAAGCAAAGAGTAAAGGAGAGAGAAGGGCAATGGCAGGTAGGTGGGCTGCTGGGCAGCAGGTCCTTTCCAAGCAGCCCTCCTCCTCCCTCATCTTTACTCCAGCCCAGAGGCCTTGGCATCCAGTGAGTAACACCCCCCACTTCCCATCACCTCCCCCCACCTGTTTGGAGCCACAGTGCAGTCAGTGGCGCTCAGCGTGTTGTGAGCACAAAGCAACGGCCCTGCGGCCCTCTGAGTGGACCTCAGTGTCAAGATCCAGCCAAGCTCAGGGAGAGGACCAAACATGAGGAGGGGAGAGAGAAGGGAGAGTAGCTAAACACAGAATAATTATACCCAGTGGGTAATACGAGCACTGATGTTACAGGGGCAGCGTGGTCAGGCCGGGGTGCAGAGAGACACACACACAGGCAGGAGCGTCACCGGGGCGAGCTTTCAGGGCCAGTGGGCATGTTCTGTAAACCACACTCACAGACGTCCCGCTGCACCGCTGAAGCCTCGGTGGTTGAAGGCTGCAGGAGATCATCAGGATGCTGGCGAGCACAGATTCACAGGGGGCACCCACACTACACAACATGTGGAAGTTAAATACAAATAATGGAGAGGAAACATCAAGGAAACATATTTCCTAGAAAAGGCCAAAGGATTGCAAAAAGGTAGTTTTTTTTAGCTTGTTTTTGAAATAAGCCAGTTCAAAACACATTATGGTGAAGGTTTATTTATACAAATTGCATATTGAAAACAAATTATTATATGTGTTATTTATATTTTATTTAGTACCTTACACACATTCTAATATTAAACATAAATGCTTTTATGATCCCTGTAATAGCTGCAAATCATAATTTTTAAAAATACTTTTGTTATTATTATTTTTTAAGTCAAAATTAAACAAAGTAAAACATAGCCAACTTTTTCCCATTTGGGTAATATTTAAATCAAATGACCTGTGTAATAAAAAAATTACACTTCAGTCCAATGAAAGCCTAAAAAAAAAAATTCAGATTTTTTATTTTTTATTTCTTAAGGTTATATCTGAGCCCATTTTTACATGCAATTTTGATGTATTTGTATAGCGTCAAATAAAAGCTGAATTTATTTAAAAGTTCTCCTGTGAAACATGATCTACTGCAGTGCAGCGAGCTCCTGCATGCAAAGCGCAGCAAAGCAGCTGAGTGTCTGCAAGTAATGATACAGAGGGACAGATATTTGCTCGTTATGTTGATGTTGGCTTTGCTCTCTGCATTCCCTAGTGCTGCAATTATCTCTGCTTTGGATGAGGTTAAAGGGAGCTTTTGATTTACTCCTTATGTTTGCTTTTTCTTACTTATAGACATTCAAAGTAGTTTTTTTTTTATTAAGAAGTCATTTTCTGAATTCAGTTTTTTTTCCATGAATGAAAATCTATTTACTTAATCCACTATTTCTTTTAAAAATATGCATTTAAACAATCTTGCTGAACTTTGTCAAAGACAGTACTTTGTGGTGTTTTCTTGATTGTAACGTATTTAATTAATAACATAAAATAGTATACATTTTAGAAAATTATGTCTTCCACTGACTGGAAAAACAAGTCTAACAAAAAATTAAAATAAATATAGTTTGTTTACTAGATCTTAGTACAGCCACAGTTGCTCTTAGGTGGCCACTCCTTCCTTCTCAAGCTTGATCCTAATGCTTTTAATTTCACCCTGAAGAGTTATGCATACGGAAACAACAGAATGCGCATCTCTGTCAGAGGAGCCTTTGCTGGTTCTGACATGTTTTCCTGTCACTTATCCCTTCATGCATTTCATGCAAACCTGAGGCGGCAGTGAGGGACTCTTTTCTATCCCACGGCTGTTGATCAATCATTAAATCTCTTTAATAGGACCCAATCAAAATTAATGGTGCATGTAATAAGTGTTTAGCTAAACAAATGTGGACATTAGAGGGGCTTTGGTGGTGTCTTAATGTTTTCCTCTTAACTTAGCATGACAGTTTGTATGAATTTGTGGGCTCACGAGCAAACTTTTGACTGGTAATATACAGCACTCGCCCCAAACAACGCCACTTCTCACTCTGGATGAATTAATTAGTGCTTACCACAAGTAATGTGTTTATTAATAAATGTATGTCAATATATTTGCATTTCATAAAGTGGGATAAAAAGAACTTTAAAAGCCAAAGTAAATTTTGGTCTAGTGGATTTCAGTCATAGAAAGAGATTTAGTGCCACCGTGTGGTGAATATATATATTCCTAAAATAACCATGAATGCCTTCAAATGTTTGAAAATATTTCCACTGATGTACCTAATTTCAGGTAATTTCTGTTTACAGCATATTCCTGAAAGAAAAACACGTAGCAAGAAAGAGTCAGGGAATAAAAAAAACAGGTTAACTAGAGCTATTTAGAACTTTAAAGAAGACTAAAATAACTATGAGTAAATTTATATTTTTATGGTTTACTATGAATTATGCATCTTATCAATATTTTTATATTTCTTTGTCTTTTTAGGATATTACTGAAGGCATCCCTGTACTTTCTTTAAGTGCAGTACGTTGTTATGTGTGAAGGAGCAATTGCATTTTGCTCAATTTCTCTTGTGGATGAATACACTTATTTTTATGTTATGTTATTCAACAGTTTTGCTTTTTTTTGTTTTTAGACACTAGTTATTTGACCTTTTTGTAGTTTTTCATAAATTTTTTGTTATTAATATCTGTAATTGTGCTGTTTGACATGAAGCAACATTTTCTCATGAGATTAGAAATGTGTTTTAAAACTATATTTAAAAAAAAGGTTGGTAAAGTTCAGTTTTATAGTTTTGTATCAAAGATCGAAACAGTTAAGGTTACGGAAAGTCAGACTACTGCCAAAAAACAATAATCTAAAAGTGTTGAGCTGGCATTACAAAATCAAAAATTCAAAAGAGGTCGCTGGCTATTTTTGTACATAAAAAGGCTGAAGTTGACAGCACTTGTTCAGTTTTATTTAGATTTTTTTTTTCTTTTTGTGCTTTTGCTCATTTTCCCTCAGGTTAGGGATAAATTTAACAAAGTACAAAGATAAATCAGGATAAAGGCCCTTTTTACTCATTTGAACCCACCAAATCGCAATAAAATCTAACTTTAAAGAGAATAACTTAACTTACTGTACCCATGACTTTTCTTCTGGGGGCAAAAAGAGCATATTGTGAGCAGTTATTTTTAGGAGTAATCATAGAGAAATCTTGTGCTGACTCGCCAATCATGAAATACCTTAACCATGTGAATTATATAAAAAGCTTTTTTGGTTTGGTTTCCATTTTAAAAATAATAACGCTACCAATAAATGATGTATGCTCAGTTGGCCATTAAGAGAAAAAAATGCATCCTTGTATCTGAGAATAACCTTTAGCTAAACAATTTACTTTTTCATTATTGTTAAAAGGAAGTTATAATTTATTATATTTTTAAGTAAATAAATGTAAATAAAAAATGCGAAATTTAAAAATAATATCAATAATTTAAAAATTTGCAAGTATAAAAATGAGTTTTTAAAATGATATGAGGCCTTCTTTTTTATAGCCAAACACAAATAAAAGAAACCTTTTATTATTAGATGGTCTTTTTTTTTTTTGTTCGTTTGTTTGTTTTTTGTGCCACTTCTCATCCACAACCACGAAGAAAAAGAGAGAAGGAACTGTCAATGGGAGGAACCAACCTGAATGGAACACCCCTGTTGTTCAGTCGTTTGGTTCGGTCCTTTGCTCAAACCAGGAAGCAGTTGTTTTTGTTGCACCGGAGTCAGCTGACTTGCATTAGGCCTGTAGATCTGCACAATAAACTAAACAAATGCCCCAAACTACCTATAGATTAACGCTCTATACTTACAGGTGCCAATAGTTAACATCGCCTCTAACTAATAACCTTTTCTACAAACGAGAAGAATTAACGCAACAGAATCTAACGATGGACAAGATTGCTAAAGGTGAGTGGAGCCCACTGCATAGCATTAGGAGATCTTTAATGTATCTTTTTTAATCTGCCTGGTGTTTTGTGGCTGCAGATGTTGGTGACATCAAGTCTCGCCTGTTGGACCACAGACCTGTCATCAATGCAGAAACTCGCTTCTTTGTCAGAGAGTTTGAGGTAACTGACTGAGGCATCAGGAAGCAGCAGCCTGGACAGCTGCACCACAGACTCATTTATACATCTCTACACATTCGTGTTTTTTTTTTGTCTTCAAAATTGTTATGCGTTTGTCTCATTTTGAGTCGGGGAATCCAAAAAGTAAATGTTAACATTAAAGGTGTCTGTTAGAGATTCACTTTCCCAATGAGTCGCTTCAAACCTCAATCTTTTAATGTATTGATTTTATTTATTTAGTTTTCTCAGTTTTGTTTCGGTTTGATACATGATTTTGTGTATTACAAAAAAGAAAAATTCAGAAAATATCATTTCTTAAATTTGCCAGTAAACAATACAAAAAATGACCAAAAAAACTTTTCATTTGGATTATACTAAGCCAAGTGTAATGTCATAAAACATTAAATTCTCAAATGAAGAACTTTTAATGGGAACGTTGTGGGTAAGGGTGGTTAGTAGGATTGCAACAATTCACTTTCCCACGACTGTCAACATTGTAACATACAGTTTTAAACGGAGAATTGGGGCATTCCTAGTGTCAATAAATATAAAGATGCAAAAAGTTTTGTTCATCTTTAAACACATTTTGTAAGAATTTACAACTTTTTTAAGTTTCAGCCTTTCAAAGGTGCAGCTTAAACTATATTTTTCTGTCTTAAAATGTAAATGTACTGTTTTGAACAAGTAAGCTGCACTGACACTTACATTTATACCACCAATCACCAACACACGCCTGCTTATAATTTTTGTAATTCATTAAATTTCTCTGCATTTCTTGGTTGCAGTTTTTGCAAAAAAAAAAATCTTTTTTTATTTACAGTACTGGTGTTTTTTCAGTTTCTTATTAAAAGTATTCTATGTACCGTAATGTTTTTTTTTCACTCCTACATTAGGGGATTGTATAGAAAAAAAGAAATGGAATCAATTTAAAAACCAAAATAAACTTTTTTTTATTAATCTAAGAATGGATTCAGGCTGGACACATTTGGTTCGCTTAAAATGAATCAGGGATTGTTTTAATGTAATAAGGAACACATTTTCAGTCTGAAAACACCAGAGTGGACTCTGGTCCAGGAAAAGGAATCGCTCTCTGACCCATCTTTGGAGGTGGTGTCGGTTCGTTCGCTTAGGTTCGCTCTGAGATTCCTCAATCCTTATAGCTCAGTCAACCAGAACATGGAAACACCAGTCGGCTAATCAGCAGCAAAGGGGGACTGGGAGCACTGGGACCCAGGCAGGGGGGTGGATCTTTACAAACCAGGGCTGAAATGCCCTGATCTAGGAGGTCAGGGTTGTGGTTTTTTGAAATGCTCAAAATCTTTCCGTTTTGCAAACAACCTCTGGCAGTTCATAAGTTACATTTTCACCATTTCAATTTGTTCATCGGACTTTACCACCCTGAACTGGTGGGGGGAAAAACGATGATAATTGGCGTGTTCCAAAACTTTTAATTGAAAGTGTAGATTTTTCCAGGCTTTATGTCTATTATTTATTTACCGCTTCTATTGCCAGCAGTAATCTAACCCTATTAGCATTCACTACATTATAGGCCTCTGACAGTCAAATAAACAAAAGTCTATTATAATTTTAAATAAATATTGTTTTCACATTTTAAAAACGGGTAAATTCCCTGCTTTGAAATTTCTCAAACAAGCAGTTTCCCATTATGCTGAAATTATGTTTTTGGTTTTTGTTTTAGAAATCAAAAAATTTATAGAAGTCAAACAAGATGTAAAAAAAAAAAAAAAAACGTCTTTTAACTGAGTTTCTTTTTTGCTGTTTAGGAGAAACGTGGAAACAGGGAGAGCCGACTGCTGGAGAACCTGAACAAGATGGTGCGGGAGGCCAACGATCAAATTGAATCCATGAACTTAGAGGAAACAAACCAGCAGCTTTCTGACATTATTAAACGGTGTAAGTCTCTAGTGATGTTCAGATAATCTTAACAATATTCAGTAAAATAGTAGGTAGTGTACTTTTAAACACCTGTTCCACTCTATATTTAAAGCACATTATTGTTTAGTCATCATTTCCAGCTCTGAAAGCTGTCGCCATTCACCTTTATATCTGCTTTTTGGTTTTTTTTGTACTGTTTGATTTTGCTTTGTTCCCTCTCATTCACAGTGGAAGCTGCCAACCATGTGGCAGAAAGAGTCCAGCAGAGGGAGCTAGAGGCACAAAAGGTAAAAATCCAAGCAAAGGGCACAGACGGAAGATAAAGATTCATGTCTTTAAGGATATGTATTAGTATTTAGTTCATGGCCTCGCGTGACCTGAATAGTGTGTATAAATATGCATCCTTAAATTTCTAAATATCTAGCTAAACATGCCAAAATATGTGTTGCTATTCTTTTCAAGTCTGAAAAAAAATTAAAAAAATCCAGGAAAAGCACATTTCAGTTTGAGTCTACAATGTATGGACTGAAAAAGCAAGTGGATGTTTTCAAAATAAAAGTGTGCACTGATATTGTGTTTTTTTTACTATAAACTATCTTGCATTGCTCAAAGAAAAAGGGAAACTTTTGTATAAAGCAACATCAACACATTCAGTTTTTTCTTTTTTTAAGACGATCGAGGAAATTATATTTTGAAATATTTTAATTTCGTCATCCAGGGCAGCCAGCTCCAGGCGAACATGGAGAAACTCAAAGAGGACTGGTCCGAGTTTTTGAAGGAGCAGCAGGTATTAAAGGAAGAGGTGGATGAGGAGCACGCCAAGGCCGTGGGAGAACTTGGCACTCGTTTCAGTGAAAAGAAGAAAGACTTGGCCCAGTATTCATTCATCTGAGCAGTCTGAAAAAGGGTGTGTGTGAAAACTGCTCCCTCATTATGTGAGGAGGTCACTGCAGGTGTGGACATCTGTTTTGTGCTTGTTTGAGGTTTTCCGTCGGAATAAAACAGCAGAGAACTCGTAGCCACAAATATGGGCTAAAACTTGCATTTTACAGGCCGTCAACATCTTTTTTTGGTCATCATTATCGACAAAAACGACAGTTTTAAAGAAGTCCTAATAAAAGACGTCATTTGCAAAATCTTTCAGTTGTGCCTTGGCTGGGAAATTTTCAACATTTCGGAATTTTTAATAGCCTTTGCTTGAAAGCTTTTTCAAGATAAATGGATTTTTGAAAAAAGGAAAGAGTTTGGCGCCATAATGAAATGTTTTAAGAGTTTTTATTGTTTGAAATGTTTCAGAAGACAAGTTTAAATTTGAGCCCATCTCATCTGTGAGCAGGAGTTTCTACAGGAAAAACGTTGCTTTGTTTAAAAAAGCAGGATCATTTCTCAGATGAGCTGAAGTGTGAATTTGAAAGTGCTGCTTCTTCTATGTCTGTTACACCTAAAGAAATCTGTTCTTGACTGGAATTGAGGAGCATCGTCATGACTAGTGATCTTTAGGGGAAAAAATGTCACCCTCTTTTGTTTTTAAGGCTTTTTATGAAAGAAATTTATTCTCAACATTTCAGGAATATATTTTTAAATATACTTAAATAAAACATTAATTGACAGTTATCCATGTATTATAATTTGTAGTTTAACTTAAAACGAAGCTTTGTAAAAAAAAAAAAAGTACAGCCTTTCAAATTTTATTGAGTTGCAGAATGAAATAATAAAACCTGTTAAAGTGCTCCTTAAAATGAGCAATAATGAAGCAGAGACATTCCCAAGTGACACCAAGTGTCAAGCATGGTGGTGGAATTGTCATGAACTGGGCTTGTTTTGTCATATATTCTGAGCACTATGCATTGATGTCTGTTTTATTCTTGCTTTACAATTGAACTGTTTCCGTCAATGTTCTAATATCAAAAATATCAAAATGTATGTTTTTAGACAAACATTTTTTCCTAAAGATCAAACTTATATTTTTGTTTGCTTCAATAATGTGATTGATTTTGGAGTAATACATGTATTACATATTCTAAGTTAGGTTTCTTTTAAAACAGAGAAACATTGCTGTTTATTTACCAAACTCAAGACACAAAAAGAGGAACAGAAAGGACAGTAGCCCGAGTCAAACTTATCCTGACATCGATTTTTAGCCCACGCTGCTCTACAATGAAGTGTTTTCTTTTCCTTGAACTTTAGAATTCTTTTGGAAAGGTTGATGCACGGTCAGGAATACGGGGCACATTCCCAGCATGGCTCAGTTATTTTAGAACATTGAATTTTTAAAAGCATTGTTCATCTTTCAACTTTTAAATGTTCCATCATTATATGTAAAAAAAAGTTTGACCCAGACTAAAAAACACAATATTTTATAGAGGAGAAATTGTTTTTTTTTTTTAAAAAAAACCTCTGGCAGCTTAGTAGAATTAAATTATGGCCCCCTAAGAAAGCTGCAGTGTTTTTCCATTTGGTTAGCGGTGACCTGTCCACTGTTGTACTCCCTCCAAACGTCAGAGTGAGGCACTGGAGCTGACATGTCTGCAGAAATCTCAGAGGGAAACCACACACTAGCAGATGTTGAACCAAAAGATCAGCTTTGCACTGTCCTGCGTTCGCCTGCATGCCTGCCTTTCCTTCGCCTCGGTGACTGCCATGAGCTGTCCAACGTGGGAGACAGTCCATCTTCATCTGAGAGTGACAAACACAGCAAGCATCTCTCCAGCATGGCTCCTTTCTATCTGCCCCCACATGTTTTCCTGGTCATTTCATGAGGACTGGAACATCTCATCATCCGCTGACAGTAAGCACCTGGTGGGCTCTTTTGCTTTAAATGGGATTTGGCATTGAGCATATTTTCAATGTGGACATGCAACAGAAAAGGGTCCACAGGGCATGCCCTCTACATGAAAATTCAGAATACAAAAGTCTACATTTCACCCTGAACAACCTTTAAAATTCATGTCAATAAGATGCCAAAGCAAATTCAGAAAATCAAAACTTGGAAAAGCCTCCTTCAGCAAAAATGAATTCCAGCAACACCAAACGCTGTGATTGAAAACAAACGTTAAAAAACCAAAGTAAAAATGGCATTGGGTTAGCTGCTGCATAATTATTTTCTAATGCAAATCCGTAAGACGTCTAAAGTTATTGGCATCAGTGTGCTGTTATCTTCCTCGGTCTGCTGCCCGACGTGTCCACATGCTTGTTTTCTGTCTCCACAGCGTGTCTAAAAGCAGCATGTTCTTCCTGTTTTACAACAAGTGTGGTGCTCTCTGACCGCGGAGCTGCTGGTGCTCGAGCCAATGTAAATGGTGAAGGAAATAGCTGCACTCAGCTGGAACTCCACTTGTTAAACAAAACAGATAAAATTAAAAGTGTGCTGTTTAATGTAATCAGATATCAAGTAAAGCAGCTATTCTGTGAGTGCGTTTGGACACTGTGTGTATCATATTTGTCCTGTGAATGAAATATATCAGCTGCCTGAGGTTTGAATGTCATTCCTTTCTCCAGAAAGAATACAGGAATTGAAAAATTATTTAAAAAATAAACATTTAACTATTTTATAGTTTTGCCATCTCTTTATAGTCAAACATGAAGTTAAAAGATAATTTGAGGACGCTTGTACAACAGCCGTGTTCCTGATTTGACAGGCTTATATGTTGCATCACTTCTGTTACCCATTAGCATTATTTAGGCTGAAAGTCTTTTGAAAAATATTTTTAACTACCTGGAAAACAAAAAACGTACTACATTACATGGAAATTTGCTGTATTTGCCATAGTATTGTCCAGTTTTTCTGTTACTGAGCCACCAGGTTAAAGACCCACTCCAATTAAAATCGTGTTTTTGGTGTTTTGGACATATTCTTGTGGCTTTTTTCCCATGCTAGGAGACGTATACAAAGACAATTTGGCTTAAAATTGCATTTCTATGTATGTTTTCATTCAGATCGTTGTGAATCAGGAGCAGATGAAAAAATGCAGATGGATCTTATAAGTGGCACGGACACGTTTTCTACGGTAGGCCACAAGCTCCCTGCTCTGCTCCATTCCGATACATCCACTTAGAGACAACTAACTCCATAAACTTCTTTGTTTTCCTTGTCTGAGCTGGCGTCTGGCTCAAAACTGTACGGCTAGATAGTGGGCTACCCATTTTGTTGCACCAGATGCCAGGGGGTGTTTCTCCATGCTAATAGTCCTGCCCACAACTCAGAGGCCAATTTTTTTATTTTACCTAAAAAATACATTGCAAACATTTTTACATGAGATCAAAAGATAATCCGTGTGGGACTGTAACCCACAATGTCTGATGTTTAAAGAAGAGGGCACTTTTTTACAAGACGTGGTTTTTTAAATCCACTGTTTTGGTATGAATTTGTCCTTTTGTTGAAGGAGCAAACACCATGCACATGACTTTGTTTAAAGGTTGTGAATTTTCTTTTCCTTTCAGGTCACCTTCCAGTAAATTGGATGTGAAAAAAGCGTGTTGGACACAATTTCTGCATTTTGTGTTTTTTTGAAACAAAACAAGAGCCAGAACAGGGGTCAAGCCTCTTTTTCCAGACAGCTTTTGAGAATTTTCAGCCCCTGCGTGCTCTCTTTCTCTCCTTTGTGCTACATGATAGCGCCCCGCACCCCCGTTACTCAGTTACTGAGGGGTGCAAAATGAAAATGCTGGTGAAAAAGAGGTGCACTTCCAAGTTAATAACGCAACATAACAGCTCCTCGGGGAGGTGGTGATAGTTTCTCTGTGTATGGTGATACAGATGCTGATATGAATTCTTCTGGAATAGGAAATGCTCACCCAGTGGACCCCTAAATAAAAGAGTGAAGGCTCTCAAAGCTGCTGTGTGAAATAGATATTTCTCAAAAGGAAGTTTGCATGCAGTTCCAGAGCTTCCAAAACATGCACTGAGTGACACATAAAAGCAAAATTTAGAGAGGAAATAGTTAGAAATTGCATATCACTTGTTATAAATGTCGCCCCTCCCTTATTAGCATGCTCGTAAACTCCCTGGTGAACCCTGACTCGTAAAAAAGTTCAAATTCTTTACTTTTTCTGCAGTTGTGTAGCAGTTTTCCCTGCTTGAGGGGCGCGCGCCATCTTTTCTGCAGCAGAATCTGTTGCATTTAATTACGTGAGCCGCACATGACGCCCTGCATCTGCAAACCCTCAACTGCCAGCAATGCTAATAAACCAGAGCTCGGGTGCCTGCCAGGTCCAAGAAACACAGATAAGAGTCCAGCAACAACAGAAGCCTTCCTCAGTCAATCACTTGCTAAACAATAGCCAGAGATGATGCTGAGCACAGGATGTCATCGACCAGCGGCTACCAGGAGCAGCAAAGTTTGTTGTCGTCTAGATTCCTGAACCTTTGAGGAATGTCTGGCTTCACTGCCAAACACATACTTCTTATGTCGCTTTGATTTTCCCTGTTTTATATATCAGACATGTATTTTTCCATGTTGTTTTTCCTAGAATGTTTTGCTGAGTTGTTTTGGACGGAAAAATAATGTCCAAAACAGTGTCTGTCAGTACCGCAAATCATGGAAATAAGTCCAAGAGCTCCCAACTTTGCCAACAGGATTATTTACTAATAAAGACCTTGCAGCTGAAAGCAGTGAATTTAGAAGAAAAGCTGTTCGTTCCTCCTGGTGTCACTCCTAGAACTTGCTTTGGTGAACATTACAAACTATTTATTTTCAAATTTCAAACTGTTCTTTTAAAGATCTTCCTCTTTTTTTTTTGCTTTTGAACTTGCTGTGCCTGATTTTAACAGCTGTTGGCTACCACCCAAAACTCTGAATTATGCATCTTTTTTGTGTAGTTGTGTTTTTGTAGACTTAAAAAAGTAAATTTTCTCAAGTTTTTTTGTTTTTGTTATTGAAGTCAGAGGAAAATATGGTCTCTCTGATTTATATTCAATTCAGTTTTCTTCCCCTGTCTTTATATCGCTCAGCTGAAACTGCTACTTGTACAGTGCTTGACAGAGCAAGCCACATCATACAGTCACTGACTTTAGAATAGAATAGAATAGAATAGAATAGAATAGAATAGAATAGAATAGAATAGAATAGAAACTGGAAGGTACCTTGTTAACATAGCTCTATTAAAAACAGCAGGTTGATAATCGTCACTAAGTTATCCTCACTATTGTAACCTTACATCCATTAAAAGACAAATAAAGTTTTATCTAAAGAAAAAAGTCGTTTATCTTGCTATAATAAAAAGTAAAACCTGAAGAGTATGAAGATAGTAAATAATTCAAATTATGAGAAAATGCAATCTTTAACTCTATCTTTACAAGATCCCTATTTGTGAAAAAACTGGAAAACATTCCAGAAAACTTATATTACTTTCAAAATATTTGATGTCAACAGGCAGTAAAATTGTTCTCCAGTTGTTTTCAGATCAGACCCCTATGCTCTCACTCAATGATTTCACAATGAGATCTCCAAGGAGCATCTAATAACCCACCTACCTCAGCCCCCTGAAACCCAATAAATCAATCAGTTATCCTTTTACAAGCTTGTGTGTGAGCTACCATTCATGAAACAGAAAACCTCTGCCGTGGATGGCAGCCAAGAAAACCATCCTGACTGACAGAACAATGAGACGGACAGGAGGAGAGGGAACAAGGCGAATGCATCAGTCTACACCCAACAGCAGACTTTTCCATGCCTCTTCATAGACTTTGTGTCCATGTATATTTGGAGCAGCTCCAACCCGTGAGCCCCATCTGAATGTGAGCTCAACCTCTCATCCTGCCTTTCTCCAGGGACACCCTGGCTCTTGGCAGAAGAATGTATGGGAGTGGGCTCAAGCAATAAAGGCAACTCTTTTTCAGGGTGTTGGGCAGCCCCAGGCTTCACTTTTCATGGTTTCCCTCCTCTGTGTCTTTGAGCTTAAGTGGGCTGCTTCTGCTGCTCCTCTGTTTCATGCATAATGGCTTTACCTTGAGGCTGAGGTAAAAGAGACAAAGAGAGGGATGGCTCCACCACTGAGCTTATGACTCATCTATTGAATGCCCATGTTAAGCACTGGATGTCATGACTTCTTGTAAGAGCCCAGTCTGGGTTTGCCTTTCATAGCTGGAGCAGATCTGTGGTTTGGCCAAACATTTAAAAGATTTTGCAGCCATTTATCTTAAAAAAGAAACACACAAAAAAGAAAGAATAACTTTTTTTTTGCCAAAACAGTCGAGTTCTCCTACTTTCTTGAAAAGAAAGAGAGGTAAATCCGAATTCTATCACTAATGGCCTACTTTTTCCCTTTTTTGTGGGAATCTGTTGGTCTTGAATGTTTTGTCATTTAACATCAAGTATTTCTCAAAAAAGCACTAAAGGTAGCTGTCCTAGCTGCTAAAAAAATGAACATATTCACTTATAACAGTAGGCGGGACAGGCTCTGGCGACCCCGTGACCCTAAAAGAGATGCAGTTGATTGAGAAAATTGATGTAAAGATGGATTTACAAGCTTACAGAAAAGTAAGAAGACTTTTCGATCGTTACCTTAAAAACTTAGTGTGTGTTTGTTAGAGAGGTTTTCTGCTTGTGATAAATCACAGTAAGGGGAAAAGTGTGGCTGCATTGATGCCAAAAACTACAAACACGGAAAACAGACAAAACTTTTAATTGTTGTCATTTCAGACTCTGGTGAAGGTTCAGCAGAGTTAACAAGCAAAAACAATAGGCCAAAATGAAAAACAGAAACGTTAAAGACAGACTGTATTTATACTGGTTCATTTTATATAAGCAGACTATTTTGGGCCTCAGAGTTTCTTTGCCCTTAGAGACTTTTTGAATCAACTACTCCACTGCACTCAAAGACTGAGCAACACAGTTGGAAAAATCAAAAAGCTTTATAAGATAGTATGTTGTTTACCTTTTGGCATATCCAGTCAGGGGTCGCCACAGAGAAACAGCTTTCACTGATTAGCTGGTGGTTTGGCAGAATTTTTTTTTTATGCCAGATGCCCTTCGTGACCTAACCCTGTATTTTATCCAAGCTAGGGACCAGCACAGGGAGGTTGCATAATTAGGTAGCAGCATGAAGGGTCTTCTTTATACACTAAGAAAAAGCAGAAAAAATAGTATTTTTTTGTTGTTTAGGAATTTAAACCACTCCAAATAACTGGCGGGTGGTGGTATAGCGATGGGAGCAGGGTTACCAGGTCTGTGGTGGAGCTCCTTGTTGCAGATGGAGTGATGCACCACTTTATGTTTCACACATTCTGAGACAGAAATGACAAGTTGTGGTTTTGGCACAATTTGTACCCATCTTACATCCCATCTCAATTCCCAGGTGGTGCAGAAAGTAACAAAAGGGTATGTGTGTTTCCACTTAGTGTCAGCATTTCTCCTTGTGTAGATAAGTGTGCAATCTGTATGTGGTGCAAACCGCCCTGCAGCTCACTGACTGTCATCTTGCCTAGTTGCTGTGGAGTCATATTTTACGCACTGACAGCAGTATGAAATCAGTCCTTTCATTTTTTGCCCATTCTGAGAAAATATTATCTCTATGAACCATTTACTTTACAGTTGAGGAACATTTTACTCTTTATTTTTCTGCAATCAATTTAAGCAATTAATCAGGGCGGGAAAAACAGTAATGTTTCTTTCACTATTTTCCAGCGATCTCTCCCTTAGTGATCCTCTCTGAGCATAAATTTCATGCTCTTTCTGCCCTCAATCCAGTAGTATCATTTGATGTTTTGCAGCTGCATGGCTCCAACACAAGTTTTTTTTTATTGGTCGGGGTACAGCGAGAAACAAGGAAGAGGAGTGGGAATGTTCAAAGGGAACACAAGTGAAGTAAAAATTCCAGAAAGATCAGAAAGTTTTATCTTGCAGAGTCGAGTTCAGAGACTTAACAAAGAGTCTATAATAAAAGCAAATGGCAGCACTTAAATTGGAAAAATAGAAGTTGGACTGACTGGGAAAAAAAGATGGATGTTGAACAACAAAGAAAATATGTACAAGAAAATCCATTCAGGAGATAATCAATCCTCTGAGCTGCCAATCAAAGCAGGCAAGTAGGAGTGAATCAACACTGGTCTTTTCAGCACTTGCTGCTGTCACACAGCCAAGGGAAGATCATCCTTCAAACACACACTACCTAATGGCTTCTGTGGAGAGACCTTCCCTTTGTCCATGACTGTCTGCAAACTCTCCAAGGTGCAGCTTTCATGATAAACATACCCATAAAACACAGAGCACCCAGCTTTCACACAGCCACATCTTTTCCACATTTGTTGTGATCGCTTCATCTCTCACCTTCCTGAACTCTGACACCTGTCAGAATCATAAACCATCCCATGAATGTAACGGCACATAGCCGCCCCATTTCTGCAGTAAAACATTCTGACCCGGTTTCAGCGTTGTGACCTCTCTGCCCGCACTATCGCAGAGTTGGAATAGTGCATGGAGCAGATCATCCCTTGTAAAACAGTAAACATCTGTTTTGTGACTTGGCCCCCATACACAGGCAGTGTGTGCCTGAATCCTCCAAGACTGACACGTTTTCACAGTTTCCCTGAGATCCAGCAGGACAGCAGCGAGTGGGAGAAAGCATCTGTGATTACTTTTTTTTTAAAATGGAGTAAAATGCAAACAAACCTTGATGAAAGGGTTGCTGGTACCGTCTTGCAGTGTGTTGAAAAAGAATAAAGTCCTTATTTATGACTGTTGCTTGGCTTTACTAGTTATGTATGGCATTTGTGGTCTAACCTCTTGTAATAGACTACTTGCTTAAACTGCACTCTAAGCCTTCATCCCAATTGCTTGATATGCGAGTTGTCATGGTGTTTTCTTCTATTTTCAATTTAATTCAATTCAACTTTATTTGTATAGCCCGAATTCACAACAACAGTCTCAATGGGTTTTGTAATGGTAATTGAAAAAGTAAAACATAAAATAAAAAGGATCATGAGTACATAGAATTCAATAAGAAAATACTAAACTGAACTAACTAAACAGACTTAACTAAACTGGACATCCCTGCCCTTATAAACCCTCCTTCGCAGGTCTTCTCTTTGACCCAAACAACATGTCAACTTCACCTCATAGACAGTAAATCACTTTCTCTGTTTCTGAGACGGATGTGTGCTGCTGAGTAGCGCTCACAGGTTAGATATTCATTGTTTGATCAAGGACACAGTATACAGTTGTGTGGGTGTGCTCATGTAACAGCTTTTGGGTTTTATATGCCAATATATATTAATCCATCAATCCAACTTCCATCCAGACTTGCCTAATCACTTTTTAGGGTCACGGGGATGCTGGAGCCTATCCCAGACACTGTTGGGCAAAGGAGGGGAACACCCTGAAAAGGTCTCCAGCCTGGTACAGCGCTAGATATTAATACTATTTGTTGAATTCAAACTAAACCCAGATGAACTAGATGTTAAAAGCTGGACGCTTTAAATATATCCTCATACAAACCCAAAGATAGAGAAGAGATAGACCAAAATGCAACTTTTATTTATGTATATTGTAAAATATTTAAAAATTAAATTGTTATACTGACAAAGCGCTTTCTATAATGACTATCTAAAAATTATAGATTCATGCAAATAAAAAACATAATTCCCTTCTCTGCAGATAGAGTGTTTGTTTTTTTGAGAAGCAATTGCAAATGCATAAATGTTTTAAAGATTGGTTATTTTACTAGCATTTGCCAGTTAACATGTGTGGTGTACAGATAGAAAACTAGTTGCTATCAAGTCTTCAAAGACAAATATGGGAGTTAAAAAAAATAAAACACACTTTGGTTGGGTTACAGAAACAGATCCTTAAACTTCCCTCCCCTGTTTTTGAAAGAAATATCTAGACTTATGCTCAGTGTCTAATTTTTTTTTGAGAAATCATTCATTTTTGCTTTGCAGTTCTATGTCAAAACTGTAAAATTCGATGTTTCAGCTATCAACAGAGGGGTGGGGGACTTCAGTTGCAATAAATTAGGCTTCCTAGTGAGAAAAATAAGTTAACTTAGGCAGAAATAGACTGATTCCCAGTTGCAGCTGCTCAATTATCTCCTTGCATCTCTGAGGCTCTAGATGATGCTTGACTAATCTCACCAACATAGCTAAAAAGAAAACCAACTGTCATTGTAATCAGGTCAAACAATCTCCCCTATGTATTTCAGCTGTTTTTTCTTAGATTTTAGATTCTTTCTGTCCCCATCTTTTTGTTCTGATCCCACACCCACCCTCTGCTTTTAAGTCCCCCAGATGAAGAAACAAGTTTCTTTCCGATTTCTTTCACTTTTTTTCTCTTCTTTCTTCCTGAGAGTGACTCAATCATGTGGGAGAAGCTCTCTCCAACCTTTTTTTTTGTTCCAGCACAGGTGCATGCTGCTGTGGTTTTACTGAGCTGTCTGGAAATCGAATTAGTTCCCCTCTGTTGGTCACATCCTGTGTTCTGGATGTGATACTGCTATGAATTTGTATTCCTTATGGAAAAAAAATCTGTCCTTGAATCATTTAATGGGAAATTAAAAAGATTTACAAAATAAAAGTAATGTATTTACACAGGGGCTGGTAAAATATAGCCTCTAAAATAATCCAAAAAGTTATGTAAAGAGTTTATTCTGTCTTTGAATAGTTTAAATTACCTAAATATTATGTACAATTTATGCTTGAGGGACGTTAAATATGACTATATTATTGCAAATCGTTTATTTAGCTTGGTTATACAGGAACTTTGTCCCAAAAATGTATTTTGGCTCACAGCTGAATAGGCTGGAAAAACACATTTAAAGATTATTCCATGTCGAAGACAGAAAATCCATTTTCATGGGCTAGTACCTCAGTAAAAAGAAAGTTTGAATTATTACTTTGAGTTCCAGTGTGCTTTAGAAACTTGAGAGTTCGAGGAATATATGACTGTTGCACGAATAGTTTTTAAATTCATATACACACACTACTTCTCTGTCATTTAGCGGCTCTCCGGCCTCATTTTTCACCCGTTAAGTGACTGCTGAATCTCACACTCCCAGCTACTAAATTCAGGCAATTAAGAAAATAAACTGAAAGTCCATGGGCCCCCTGAGTCCATTAATCTTTCTTTTTCTAATTATACCATGATATAGTCTGCCTGGCGAGGTGCCTGGCTATCAACAATGGGTAACCAGTAGACAACCACAACTATGCAGCCTCCAGTTCAACACGCTGAATGTGAAACGTGTCAGCAACAATTAGCTGATACTCACCACTACATTATGACATGTTGATTAAATTGTGCTGTGTGAACGTTGGCTTTCCATGGTGACAAGAAAGCCCCCTAACGGGACTCATGCTTGTCTATATAATATGTTAAAATGTAGTTTTTTTATTTTCTTTTGCATGTTTCAATTGCCCTGCAATTTTATGCTTCAAAATAATTAGAGTGGGTGCAAACACCTTTGCAAGAGCTGCCACAACAGATCTGAAGTAAACTAATGAGCAAAGGTGCTCATGTTATCTTTACTACACCCCAAATACAGACAATGTATATATTATTTTAATTTTAGAAATTGTTATCATTTTTAAGAGTTAACATAATCAACTTTAATTGCTTAAAATGTCTGGGAAATTATGAGTTACATTGCTAACAGATGAAAAAATGATCAAAATCTTCTATTGTCCCTTTCCACATTTTCTAAATTATCTACAAATTTTTCATCCATCTATCATTTAAACCTGCTATATACCTGTTTGGGGTCAAAGGGTTGCTGGAGCCCTAGCAACTGAAGGGAAAAGGCGGGATAGACTCTGGATAGTTCACCAGGCCATCCCAGGGAAACACTGAGACAAACTACCACGCAGGGAGAATTTAGAGTTACCAATTAACCCATGACGTGTGTTTTTAGACTGTGGGAAGAAGCCGGAATGCCAGAAGAGCAGGGATGTCCAAACTTTTGGCAAAGAGGGCGAGATTTGGCGTGGTGAAAGTGTGTGAGGACCAACATTCTTCAAAATACCTAATAACTTTACACTCAAGTGAACGTTTCATTGCAATTGCATAGTTTCATTACTTCACATAAAACACAAATACATGTTTTCTTTATGTTTGTGAAATTTTTGCACCATTCAGACCCATTTATATGCAGCTTGTCATGGTTAAAAAATTGCAAGCTCTATTAAAACTATCCAGCCGAAGAGTGAAATTTTCACCCATTCTAACCTTTTTTCTGTTTGTTTTTTTACTTTTTGCTGCTGTAAATGTCTTTTTAAATAATGTTTTTACTCAAAAGACAGTCCTCTAAATTTCAGCAATCCAGCAAGCACTTTCTGTTCTGGGAACATGTGCACGCAAACACACTTAGCTGTAGGAATAGATGGATGATTTTGAAGTGCTGTTGACATTACGCAAGGCTACAGCTGTGAGGCTATCCATTTTATCCAACATAATACGTGAGATGAATTTCTTCACATTTTAAAGGATCGTTTGAGGTGATGATGAGGAGGCACATCTGACTCATTTCTAACCATTAGTGTAGAACATTTTCATAAGTAAAACTGTGTGGTCACACACTTTTTAGACCAGAATTAATTTTAATGAAATACAACATTAACTTATATGGATGTTTTAAATCTATGTATGATCAGAGCTACCAGGTAATGTTTTTGAGAGACAACCTTCAGCATTCAGGAAAATTACTTTTGTTGCCAAGGTGGTGCAGTCAGTCCTGATTTACGAACCCTTTTATAATTAACTTGACACATTTTGAATGAGGGATGTCACCATTATATGAAATGCAAAGCTAAAAAAAAGTCAGACTCTTATTGTTCACATTGTTAATTATAGCACTTTTGGATACAACAGTTAGCAATCAATACACCATTGCGACTTCATACACAGATCCATTGATTTTTAGGCAGATTTATTTTTAACTAAAGGTTTTTCCGAAATAAAATTTGTCATTTTTTTAATACAATAAACTAAGGTTGACTTCAGCAAATCAGCATTTGCGGACTAAAGATGACTTCACCCCTTTAACCCATATTTAAAATTCCAAAACTTTTGCTTTGCTGCAGTACTGATTGGACTTTTTTTGTTTGTTTGTTTGTTTGTTTGTTTGTTTGTTTGTTTGTTTGTTTGTTTGTTTGTTTAGATCTTTGCCAAATTATTCAATTGAAAAAAATTAAAACGTATAATAAAGACCCAATAAGTGTGATTATTTAAAGCCTTTTACAAATATAAATATTGTTAAGTGTTTTTAAATGAATTTCTCTACAGTAGCAAAAGGAACGACATAAGCCTACATCTAATTTCAAGTTCAGTTGGGGGGAGGACAGTGATTATCTGTCACGTTCTGTAAGTTGTTCCATTTTAAAAGATGAGAGAGGCCTTTATTATTTTTTATATGTACGCTTCCACTGTGAGAGAGCTTGACGAGAAGAGATAAACCGTTGGACCAATTACTGTTTAAGAAATACCATCACTGACATTCTCCCTCTACCTGGAGCTCCATGCAAGATCTACCCTTTACTTTCTAAAAAAAAAATCTAATTTCAAATAAAAGTCCTTGAGAAGATGGTCATTTATATACCTACTGTAGTTTTTCCAAAATGCCTTAAATCTTTAATCTACTTGCCTTTTAATTGCTCTTGACATTGAAAACACGTCATGACGCTTCCGCACTTTAACACCGATCTACAAAATATCTGGACCGTGCGCTGCCTCACTCCCGTGTAATCCCGTCACCTGCAGAGTCTATATTCTTCTGCTCTCTGACAGCAGAGGGGCGTGGCCTGGTGAAGTCGGTCTTTTCGCAGGGAGACCATTCACCCTACGAGACTCGCTATGTTTTCAGCACTGCAACGCGTCCCAAGGATGCATTTGTTTCTTTATTTTTCGTTACTGTTCGCTGGTGTGCTTTGCGATACCGACGCAGAAGAAGAGGAGCATGCTAAGCACACGTACACGGTGGAGATGTTTAACGAGGCGGTGCCCACTGCACCCCACTTTGTCATGTTTTACGCTCCCTGGTAAGTAATTTGATGCATACCAAGTGATAGAAAAGTAAGATAAATGAAAATAGTGTCGATAAAGTTGACAGTTTTTATTACCAAATGCTGTGTGGGGACGCGATTTCGTTGGGATTAAAACTCGCCGGCTTTTAGCAACTAAACTAGTTAGCATGTAAGCTAGTTGGCTATTCCTAAACCTTAGTAGAAACCGGTACCTTTAGCTTAGCTGCTAAGTGGCTAGCTAGGTAGCAGATTCTCTGCTTTAAACAAATTATGTGAACCTTTAAGAGTTGCACACAGCTTTCAAAAAACCTAAAGTTAATTTTCAAACGTAATTGCTCGTCCCAAATGCTTCAAATCGTACAGTTAACAATTCTTTTTTTTTGTCTTTTTAAAGTTGTAAAAATGTGTGCTTACGTGGCACGAACTGATTGACTGAACTTGCCACTAATTAAAAGCCCCCCAGCAGGACCCCCTTTACAGTTTAATACAAAAAAGGAATATACATAAATTCATAAATTCTTTTTCTTCATTACATACCTGGAAAGTTGCCAAAAAATAGTACAGAACATATTTGGCAAACCTAGAATGTGCAACCTGCAAAAGCTCAAACGCCAATTGGGCCAATATGTTTAAGTCTACTACTTTTGATTTTTATCAATTCTACGACGCAAGCACATTTTCTTTTAGAAAGCATCCTCTGGGGATCTTAGTCTGCCTGCAGCTTAGTTAGTGCAAGAAGTAGTTTTGCATATTTAAATGGAACCTTGTCCACAGAAAGTAGATTGTTTCACCACAAATGTGCCTAGCTTGCTCACTTAGTCAGTGGACGATTTGGCCTCTACAAGATTTATTTAATTCAAATTTCAGAAAATCAGTTTAAAGCATTATATATTGACAAAATATTGATATATTAACAAAAAATATCCAAACTCATGTTTTTCCAGGCCCAAAGAAATGTATGCTAACACCTACAGGCTGAAATGAACTGATTCGCCTGTCAACAGTGCATTAAATGTCTTTTTTTTTTTAGTATCTCTAAAAAAAACTGTCTTAAAGACCTCTAACAAGCATAGCCTCATCTGAAATTGCACTTCTCTTTTTATATATTTAATTTACTCCTTTTTACTCTTAATTATTATTGTTTATATATTTGCATATTTGCACCCTAACTTCCTTTTGTTTTGCACACTCATGTCTTGTTGTACCTCCTAGTCTTAAGCTGCTCTAATTTTTTTGCAATTTACTATTGTGATGACAATACAATGATTGTAAAAAGGAAAGATTAATGTCTATAGAGGTCATCTGCTTGAAACTCTGCCCACGTCTGCTGGTTTCTGCAGGTGCGGCCATTGCCAGAGGCTACAGCCGACATGGAATGAACTGGCTGAGAAATACAACAGTATGGACGAGCCACCGGTGTATGTGGTAAAAGTAGATTGTGTTCAGGACACCAAGTTCTGCTCCAACGTCCACGGCGTGAGAGGCTATCCCACGTAAGTAACAGAACCCCAAATAACTTTCAAAATGTTCAACTTTTCATCAGAAATCTTTGTGTCTTTGTTTTTTTCGAAGTATGGTATTGGGATTTGGGGTTTGGCCATTTTATAGTTAACTAGAAAAAAGAATATTTATATTTGCTTGTCCAGATTCTTCACATGGCTATAACTGAGTGTTTTTTTTTTATAAATGGCTCAATTAAGCTGCTTAATGTTAGAATATTGCATGTTTTTTGCTGATTGACAAATTGTTGACTTGCAGAGCTCAGTTTTAGTTTAAATGTAAACCCCACCTAAAAGCTTTGTCTTGGATCTTTCTGACTTAACTTATAATCATAGAAAATGATTGACAGAATGACTGTTTTTACTACGTTATGCTTTTGAGTTCACAAGTCTGGGAGGATAATTAACTCCTTCGCTAAGGTTTGCATACAGATGACAGTATTTTCATAGTAAATGTGTTTGTTTTACTCTACAGGCTTTTGTTGTTTAAGCCAGATCAGGAAGCAGTGAAATACCAGGGTCCCAGAGACCTGCAGTCGTTGGAAACATGGATGCTCAAGACGCTCCAGGCGGAACCTTCAGTGAGTGTCGATGCCGTACTCTAAAGGATTGATGATTTGGGTCCGCTCATGCCTGCATGTGTTTGCCCTCCAGGAACCGGAAAGTGAACTGGAACCACCGAAAGCCCCGGAGCCCAAACAGGGCATGTATGAACTGACTGCTCTCAACTTTAAGGAGCACATATCCAAAGGTAGCTGTGGTGCTTCATCATGTGGGCATTTTTAAGCTGGTGAAGTTAGAGGGTGGTCCCAGTTTAGTGCAGTTGCATCCTGCTATAACAGATACTTTCAGTATTGTTTTAGTTTGAATGTTCTTTCGTTGCCTTGATTTGCATAACTGGCATTTCAACACTATTGGGAAAACTGAAGACCTTCCAGTCTGTCAACTTGTGTTTTTGATTCATCAGAAAGTTACAAACACAAACAGTACATGAAATATCTTTCTTAAAATGTTGGCTTCTGAGGTTCTTTCAATTTATTTTATTTGAATGAGAAATAAAGTGTGTGTTCAAAACAGTGGTTATAGGTCCCACTTTAACATACTGGCCAACCCCGTGCTAAATCTGGTGTTCTGTTACAACTCTTCACGTAAATCAAATATTTAAGTTTAAACACTCTGGTTCAATTCTAGACATTGTTTATATCCTTCATCAATTTTTTTTCTACTTTTAATCATCTGCTGGGTTTTTCCATTTCCATTTTGTTTTCCAGGGGCTCATTTTGTGAAGTTCTTTGCACCCTGGTGTGGCCACTGCAAAGCCATGGCCCCAACATGGGAACAGCTGGCCACCACCCTGGAGCACTCTGAAGATGTAAAGATCGGAAAGGTGGGTCTCTTTAACACTTTTCTGCAGCGTCATTCTTTGATTAACATCACTCAGATTCTCAAATAAAAAAAGTTATTTTATGACACAAAGATATCAGATTTTTGCTTGTTCCTTATAAAAACTTAATATATCTGAAAGTACAGAAGAGTAGTGTTTACAGACTGATCTGTTTGCATTCTGGTTCGTGTTTTTCCGGCGGGACTCAGGTGGACTGCACTCAGCACTACGAGGTGTGCTCTGATAACGGGGTGCGGGGATATCCCACGCTGCTCTTCTTCTATAACGGCCAAAAGGTGAGGGCGACGTTGTTTTGGTGACCATCCCTCACAAAGAAGCTGAAAGTCTCCATCTTATTAAACCTGTTTTTGTTTTAAATCTCTTTTTATAGAAAGAACAGTACAAAGGAAAGAGAGACCTGGACTCTTTCAAGGACTTTGTGGACAACCAGCTGAAAGCTCTTCAAACTGAGGAGCACGAGCACGAACTGAAGGAGGAACAGCAGGCGGCAAACGAGATCCCAACCGAGGAGCCGGCCAAGGAGGAAGCAAAGGTCTGTTTGAATAAAACATGTTCTTGTGTCTATTTACTCTGTGTTTCAGCAGCAGCAGCAGCAGCAGCAGTAGTTCAGTCATATTTGAAATGACTTTCAAAGCAGAATTTACTCTTCATCTCTCTACCTCTAGTTTGGTCTATAATCCTCATCACACTGGAAAGTGGTCTGAGCAGCATAATGTAATTGACTTCTTGGTTCTTTTGTTATCAGACATGGGTCTGATAACAAAAGAACCAAAAAGTCAGTTAATAATACAGACGCTTATTAACTAGCATAATGTTCACGCTTCAGTTTGATGTTCAATCATCTGAACTTGTGTTATTATCTTAATGAGGCCATGTTTATAAATCACTGTTTTGGCTGCTTAAAGCAGAAATGTCATCTGCTATGACACAACCAGAGGAAGATATTTTGTTTTTAAGGCGGAATCCCCTCTTAGAATCCGTTAATATTGCTCTGTAGACATTGCATTGAAAAACAAAAAATACAATATGGATGATGGAAATCGGACAACTGAACAACCAGTCATCTCTTCAACGTTGGAGTTGGAGTTTTGTGTTTATTAACCATCAGAGCTCCGTTGGAAACACCTTTTAGAATAAACACGGGGCAGCTTCATCACATGTAAAAGTACTTCATAAACACCGCTTTTTCCTCTATGTTGGTAGATCTATAGTGCCTTTTGCATTGATAGTGATTGGTCAATTGTTTCATAAATAATTGTGATATGAATGGTGATTCACAATCGTGCAGACATAGAGCAGAGCAGTTTGATGATCCTAACCTGCTCTTTACTCTGTCCTCAGTCCAACGTGTTGGTCCTGACTGAGAGCGACTTCGATGAGGCTGTAGCAAAGGGCTTCACCTTTGTCAAGTTCTACGCTCCGTGGTAAGCTCATTATTGTCGCAAAAAAAAAGAAATATTGTTCAAAAAGATCTGACGGGGGCCTCTGATGCTTGGAAAAGAGCTCCATAAGTGCAGAAAAAAAAGGTGCAAATAGAGATTACCAGACTGATACTTTCATACTTTTCATTTGTATTTTCAAAAGTGTATCTGTATTTGCTCATTTATTAAGTAGTGTGTATGTGTTGGTAGAAATGCACAAATAGTAAAAAAAATAAAACAAAATACTGTGGGGGGGGAATACATATTTAAAAATGCAACTGCACGCTTTTTTTATGTCTTTTTTTTTGTTTGTGTTCCTTTAGTATTTATTTTTCAGGTGAATCAGATTTGCTGTAACTCTTCATCCACACACCATTTTCCATTTTGTGGAGTGAAAATGTTGACTTGGTCCTATTAAACATTTAAATTTGATTGATAAATCTTTAGAAAAGTTGAGATTTCGCGGTAACAGCATTGTGTCACCTATGTTCCGTGTAACCTCCACCCCTCTGTTCTGCAGGTGTGGTCACTGCAAGAACCTTGCTCCAACGTGGGATGATCTCTCCCAGAAGGAGTTTCCTGGCCTCACCGATGTCAAGATTGCCAAAGTGGACTGCACAGTGGAACGCACACTTTGCAACAAATATTCTGTAGGTCCCCCTTTCTGACTGAGTTCTCTGAATCCGACCCCTGTGAATGAATCTCACTGCTACGTGGGAGAACATCTGCTTCAATGAGATCCAATAGCTGTTTTAAATCTGTTAGGGAGTTCTGTTTTTAGCTTTTGGAACAACAAAATCTAGAACGTTTCAGTGATGTTTTCTCATCATTTTAGTAGCACCCTGCTGAATTATGTTTTTTTTTTTCCTAGGTGCGAGGTTACCCCACATTGATCATCTTCAGAGCTGGAGAGCAGGGTGATGAACATCACGGTGGGCGGGATCTGGAGAGCCTGCACAACTTTGTGATGAAGCAGACGAGAGATGAGCTGTAGAAGTGAACTAGTCGGCACTCGCTCCCTTCCGCTCCGCGTGCCCACACAGGGTCTCTGACCTCACCTCATATCTGGACGGGGTCAGCCGTGGTCGCTTCTGTCCTTGTTTAAGGATGGAGTGTTTGGAATGTGAATGTATTTCTTGTCGCTCAACCTAAATCTGAATCGGGGCGTTCAATGGTTGAGTCTGTAAACAAAGTGTCCGAGCACTTCTGCATTGATTAAAACCAAAACCTAGAAAATGTATAACGATGTTTAGGAAAAAGGCTGCTACGCAGGTTTTTGCCTTCTGATAAAATCTGTGCTGTTTGAGCCTTCTTTACGCTGAATTTTATACACCAGATCTGTTTTTTTTGTACATTGAAAGCACTTCATGTTGTCACTGCAGAGGCTGTGTCTGTGATTCTTTTTCATGCCACTTGTCATCTATGTACACAACTCTCAGGGAAACATCTCGCAGACATTTGATGGAAGCTTTTTATGTTTTTTTTTACTGGAGTCAGAAAAGTCAATAGATTTAAAAATGAATCAAACCAGTGAAAAAAATACATTTTTTCTGATTCCTGTGGTCTTTATAGTCATCTTTAAAATTGTCAGCTCTGAACCTTTATTTGGTGCCAGACTCAGCATTACTATTTGTGTGTTTTTCTTTCAGATAAATGCAATTTGCTCTCTGACCTTATCTCTTATATGAGCTGCAAATGTCTTGATTTAAAAATTCTAATCTCTTATCAAATGTAATGTTCGCTGGCAGCTGGAATTAAGGAATACATTTGGGGAACAAAGTAGATCACGGTCAGGTGGACTATCTGTACTATCTGTGATTGCCTTTTTTGGAAAAACGTGATTCCTTCAAGGTCCTCGTGGGATTTTCTATCGGATAGCTGGAGAAGACTAAAACAGATTTGCTCTGCAGGAAAATTCTGCATAAAATAATTTTCTTAGTAAAACATTTCACCCCTAAAATGCATTACACTTTTGGAGATTTGTGACAAAAACAAAGCAGTGAATTGGGATGAACCATTGTCAGAACCGTCTTGTTAAACCTTCCAAATGTCCTTTGACCCATCTGAACTGAAACGTGATGAAGGACGTGCTTTATTGTCCAGTCAAGGTACATAAACAGGCCGTGACATGGCACTTTTTGGCTTTTTTTTTTCTTTTCCAATAAACATTTTAATGAATAGCACATGATCTTTGGAACTTCAGTGATGGAAGTATTTTCTGATATATCTATATATTTTCCTTTTCATGGGTTGTGCAAAACCCCCAGATGTTGCACAGAAAGTGAATATTGGCAAGTTGTGACATGAACTTTGATAATAAAGTTTTTTTTTTTCAAAAAATGAGGTATTTCCATTTCGTTCTTGTATTAAAGATGTGATATTTTTTTATTTCTTTTAATAAAAGGTGCAATAAATAAGCGGAGAATGTACAAGTATTTACAAAAAACAGTCTTAACAGGATCACAAATGTAAACAGCAGCTTACCAGAGGTATATTTTGTAGTTTAAGATCGGTTAGGCACACACGGTAGTTTAATTATTCGTGGATATATATACTTTGTCATTCATAAGTGTTCTCTGAAGATTGCATGCCATTCAAGGATCACAACATGTCTTTTATACGAGGACAAGAAACATACATTTCATCCTCAGGGTCAATAAAGCGAAGGATTTCAGAAAGCTAACTTTACCCAAAAGTTTTTCCACAACCTCTCGACAGGTCGTCAAGGGGGTGAAAGGGTTTGTTAGCTCTCCGAGTGCAGCAAAATGGAAATGGAAATGGTTGTTTGTGGCATGTCGGAGGGATAGAGCTGTATTCTTTAGTCATGTGAGGAAAAACACAAGCAGAGCCACAACATGCATCACGCTGAACCAGCCTGGTGAATCACAGCTCAGCCTGAGTCTGACAAATATTGACACGGAGGGGATTATTCAGAGCAGTCCATAGCTAAAATGGTCTGTGGTCAGGTTGGTTCAGTCCATACAGTATTTTGGGAGAGCAAATATGGCTGGAGAAGAAAATACAGTTGGAGAAAAGGAAAAAAACAGCACTCCATATAAACTCCGATGGGTCATTTATTTAATGTAAAACTCCTGTGCTGAAGGAAAATCTGCATTTCTCCTGTGACTCAAATCGTTTAGACGAGTTTCTCATCACTATTTGAAGCTTCTCAAAACAGATCCATCAGCTCATGGAGAGGAGATGATAAAGAAAGCAGCAGTCTGGCTTGTCCCACAGAGGTTTTCGTCTGGTCCTCTCTGTGAGCTTTAGGTGCATCAGCCCATTAGGCATTCCATAAAAAAACCACACACAAGGACTCCATTTTTTCTATTCAGTCATGGACTTCCTTGAGGTGACAGCTCAGCTAAAAAGAAGCTGCTTCAACTGCTGGAATAGATGACAAAAACACATGCAACAATAGATCCTTAATTGCATTTATCCTTTTCGATGCCTTGTTCCAGATGCAAGTGGAGGAATTTCTGATCATCTTTGACTTTTGGGGGTAGATCACCTTTGGTGAAATCACTGCAGCGCATTCCTCGCTGGCGTCTGTGTCAGTGGCAGCCGCAGGCGCGCACCACCATGTTTTTGTACTTCTTCAGAATGACGTTGGAGTTGTCATCGAAGTAGAGCACTGAAATGGCGTGGAGTTTGGTGGGGGCGCAACATGGCTTCGGCACATTCTCAGGGTTCATCAGGTGCACCTGAAGAAAAAAACGTCGATTCTCTTTAAACATCAAGCACGGATGAGCAAAACAAGTCAATTATGACACTCCGAAAGGCCTCTCTTATGCATCACCGACACAATCCTAATTCCACAGGATTTATGTTACAGACACTTTCCCTCAGGACAGGAAGGGAGACCTAAAAAGACTTGTGCCTGGAATACACATACATACTAAGTACTCACCAGCGTCTGCACGATGGCGTGGTTGGTAGCATTCATGTGGGCGTTCAGAGGAAAGGAACATTCTCCGTCACAGTAGTTGGCTGCGTAGCCGTCAGGCGCAATGATCCAGTCCTTAGAGACACATCCAAGTCAGCTTGCTTTGTAAAAAACAAGTCAGCTTTTCTGTCAAAATGTTTAAGCAGTGTGGTGTTAAAACTAAACAGGGGCAAGTTTGGTAAAAGGGCAATTTTTAAAGATATCCGTGTCCTTGTTTTGTTCTTCTTTTACATTTGTTGCTTGCTGTAATATGACTCAAGGAAGGACTGCGGAGTCATCCTTCCTTCCCGTCTCTGACTGTTTCCTCCTGATGAATTACAGACTTGTTTTTCCTCAATCCAACTTGTTTCAGGGATTTTTATCTAGATTTTTTTACTCTGCCTATTGAACTCTATCTATTTCACTTAGGGTTTTTTTAATGTTGTCTCTCCATAGGCTTTAAAGAAAAATGCTAGGATATTAGGTTGGTAAATTGTTTGACACAGGATGTATTTTATTTTGAAAGGAAATTGTAGGTGCTGCTGTCTAAAGTAAGATACATTAATATTGTTACTTTTATAATTCAGTTATTGTAAATATTTCAGAGCTACATTTTATTCATGAAAGAGTTAATGACAGCAAAAACCAAGAAAATTGGAATTTTCCAACTTTGTGGCTCTCGTTTGGTTTTGGCAAGTAAGAAACTAACCCAAACAGCTCTTTTAGCTCCAGTCCTGCATATGAGTCTGAACACACGTTTGGCTCCTGACAGGCAAAAGTCTTCACCCAAGAGTTTGGTTGTGAGGGTTTCTGTAAGTGATCTCCCTCTAGATGTCAGTGCTGTGTTAACAGCCAAAAGCTTGTTTGCAAAGATGTATGAAACTCTTCTCTTCACTTCTAAGTTTTTTTTTTTCCACTCAGACAGACACACCTGCAGTCTGACATTTTAGCAGCTCACTCGCTCATAATTGACTCTTTTGCCCTTCATATCTGCCTTGCTATGCCGTACTAGTTTCTTATCACTTGGTGATAGTAACCTGCTGTGTTTATGTTGGGGTGTACAAATCAGTTCTCTGCTTTTCCTACAAACTTACTATCAGCAAAGAAAGAGGTCAAGTTGACTTTGTTTAATTATTTAGATATAAGACTTTCTCTGTGCAGAATTCATCAGTTTGACTGGCTTAAATATCAAAATAAATTTCTTATTTTTTTTAATTCAGATTCAGATTTCTTTTATTGTTCCTGGGAAATTGTCTGAATACCAGTTGCTTCTTCACATAGACAAAAAATAAAAACTATCTTTCCTCTTAGAGCTTTATTTTAAAATAAAATAAAAATTACTTTTGACGTACTCAGGGCTGTGAAGTTAAATAAGTGTTTTTGAAAAACTAAATAAATAATGTCAGATCTGAGATTAGATTTTAACAAACTGACATTTATTTAATTATTTTGAATATTACCTACATTTATTTTTTACCATGCCCTATCTTTCCTTTTAAATTGTCCAAAAGATTATTTTCATCATAAGTATTGAAATAAATATATTTGTGGGGAAGTTTTCTTGACAATAGTGCAATTTAGTGCATATCTTGTTAAGGAGCATATTAATCCATTTTTTCCAAGACGTGAAAAATAGAAAAGAGACTTTTAAACTGATTATTTGACACACCTGGTCGTGAAGTTTGTGAATTTGACTTTATAAGAAATTTGAGTTTAAAATCCAAAATAGAAGAACTTCATACAAAAATTAGAATATGAAATAATTCCACAGGTATTACTGTGGTGTGTAGTTTATCCCAAAGATCATTTCTTTCTTCTTTCATCTGTTCTACAGTTTTCTTGGGTTTCAGTACTGTCATCAGACACCATCTGACACTAAGATGGCTTTAAACAAATGATATTAAATTACCTGCCAGCCCAGCTCTCGGAAGCTGACGTACAGCTCATGTTTTCTGCAGGCAGTCCTCTGATCGCTGCTGTTATAATCTGAAACAAAAGGAGACATTTTTTTGTAAACTCTGTGACGACAGCAAGCAGTCCTTAAGAACTGTTGTCAAAGATGGTCCAGTTTTCTGACAACAAAAACCTCCATTTCCTAAAAAATGTAGATGTGTGCAAGTAGATCTACATTATTACGTCTGAGGGTATCTCCCATGATGCCCTGGGTGGAGAAACAAGAGGGCGTAAACAAAAGCACAAGTGCTCATTACAGCAGTTGCTGCACAATCATGTGCTGGCTAACACAGCAGAACACAAGCCCCAATAAATTCACTAAAACTCACAAATTGCTTGGCAACATCCCAACCGGCGGAACAGCGAAGACTGTAGTGGGACTCTTTTTATGAAGTTCTCAATTATCTGTTCCACTCCGCAGAGCAGTCAACTGCAGACAGGTGTAAGTTTGTTGTTTTTTTCACTTGAAGAGGTCATAGTTGGCACTGTTAGCCACACTGAAGTCAAGATGATGATGCAGACTTTCCAGCTAGGACTCTGTCGAGCTCACTTTCTCTGTCATGCCTCATAGATTTGACCATTTTTGTTCATCGTTTAGCCCCGAGAGAAGAATGATGAGAGGGCGAAAATGGCCACAATTCAAGACCAAATCCTAATCCAGGGGGCGATTGTTTGACAGATTCCCCAACAAATTAAACCAAATTATCCTTCCTCTGAGTGAACATGCCAGACTTGATCTGCAGTTATGCTTTATAATTTACACACAGACAGTTTGTCATAGTTTCATTTGTGAAATTTACTGTTTATATTTTAAGAGACAATGACTAATTCTGAAACTTTGTGTTCAGATTTAACTTATTTATTTGCATTTTGTTGTCATATGAAACTTAAATAATCTCTTAAAACTATACATCAATAATATCTACAATTAGAAGTCATGAATTGTATTTTCCGTTCAGGTTTTTATGAGTTTTTGCCTGTCAGAAGGAGCATGAGTCAGACCACAGTCCTGAAATCTGTCACTGCCACCACCCAGCCACACACCTCACTGTTTAGTCAGCTGGAGGTGGGGGGGATAACACACAGGGAGTACACACCAACATGTTTCAGCTCTACAAGGCTTGTTAATGTTGGTTCTTTGATCCGTTTGGCCATCATTCGTTACAAGTGTCGCTGGCAGAACATAATACAAATTGACACGCAGTCATAAATGCTCGCAAATGTCTTGATGTTTATCTGTTTTGCAACCAAAAACCACCTAAAAACTGCCCATATTCAGGCTTGCATATTTCGAGACTGCACTGCACACCACGTTGTGTCTGGAGCTGTCTGAAACAAACAAAAACCCACAACAAGATTGTTGAACTAAATTAATTCTCAGATTGAGAAAGCAGGAGCCTTGCTTACCAGATTGTGGTAAACCTGCATTTCCTGCCCTGCCATTATCCAGAGTAGCACCATCAAATATGCATGGTGTCTAAACAGATTTTATAGGGATGATTATGTCTTTATCTCTGTGGGCCGACAAGTGGCCCCATGTGGCTTTTAAAGTGCCACTCCGGTCATCTCTTGATCTCTTGTAGTAGTGTTCACTGTGGTCTTTTAAAATTTTCAGCCAAAATATTAAAAAAAAAAAGTTGTTTTCTAAGGGCATAGTTTCTGCAGAGCAGCATTGGTTTATTATTTACCTCTGAGTTATGTTTCTGAGGAGTAAGTCCACCCCTACTTCAAATCATCGATCTGTTTGCACTTTCTCCCGCTAGCTTACAGCCCCTCAAACCTCCAAACTAACATTAGCGGTGCAACAAATGGCGAGCGATATTGGAGCTATCCTGCTGTACAGTTTGGAGTCAGATGCCAGCTCAGACGAGGAAAACAAAGATATACATGGATGTATTTGTCTGCAAGTGGGTGCATCAGAAGGGAGAGGGAAATTTCCACATCCGACCTACTAGCTTTCTCTAACGGCAATATATTGTCTGCCCCTGATTCACAACAATCAGACACAAAAAATACTAAGAAATGAAATTTTGAGCTTAATTGTCATTGTATATGTCCTCCATCATGAGAAAAATGTCCAAAGAACATGTTAAAAACAACATTTTCATTGGAGTGGATCTTTAATTGTTGACAAATAACTACTTTTTAAACCATTAAGTGGTGTGGTCTGAATTGTTTTTATTTATTTTATTGTGTGTGGAAATGTGCTGTTACTATCAAACATTGCTGTTCCTGGAATAGGGGAGAATGCTTTTGAATGCAAGAACTTTCACTGCTATGCAGCTCCTCTACATCCGAACTAACTTGTTATGATCTAAAAACTTCCTTCAACTGATTATCTGGTAGTATTTTTATTTTGATGCAATTTGCTAAAAAGACTCATAAAAGAGAGGAAACTAAAGGTAAAACAGAGAGCAGCAGTTGGTGGGGTCATTAGGTCAAGGAGCGATCAATAACTGTTTGACACAGTCAGGCGTTTCCCTGTTTTATAGGGCTCCTTCCTTTCTAATAGGAAGGGTAGTTCAGTGTGTCTGCTAATGTGGAATTATTAAAGTTGCAAGTATTTACAGTTGCATGCAGTCAGCAGTGTGTGTTTGTGACTATGAACGCAGGTGTTTTCCCATAAAAGTTTGTCACAGGCGACAGTAGTCCCCTGTCCAGTGACAGACCTTCACAGGTGAGGTGAAACACAGATTCTGGCACAGAAACTGTAGGATATCATTGTGTTTTCCTAATATTATTCTTGCCCATAAGACTTTACATTGTTGGACACAGTGTGGTTAAACAAAGGAAATTTTCAAGGACAAAGGAAATGTAGACAAGGCTGGGAACCGTGTTTGTTTGGGGATTGGTGCCTTTTGAGTTTGGGTTTTCTTGATTTTAGGTTGTTCCACAATACTTTTTTATGTTTAATTTAAATTTGGTTTTTCAATTTCTCAGCTTGTTTGGACCATTTTGTTTCAGATATGTATGTTATTTTACACTTAAGCTCTAAGTTTGCTTTTTGTTACATCATGTTTCTTGTTTCAGTCATGTCTCCAATACATGGATTCTCTGCAGACACCCATCCTGAAAGATTGACTCTATTTAAATTTACAATAAATCAAGAATTAATGTGAGAATAACCGATGATTTTACATTGAAATTTGCACTGATGTCTAATATTCTTAATTCAGTGTGCTTTCAAATTGCTCGTGGAGGTTAAAGGAAGCTGCAGTGTTCATGATCAGGTTGGATGACACTGCTAAAGAAGTGGTGGACAAATTTACTTAAAGATACAAAAAATGTGATTTTGCCTCTCATATGAATTGTAGCATTTCTATATCAATAAAATTATTTTTTGCAGCATCAAAATATGACAGATTGGCATTTGTTATGTCATTATTTTTATGTATACATTTGAAAATGTCCTTTCCCAGCCCACAATGAAACTTTAAACACAATGAATAATTAATATAATACAATAATTTCTGCCCCGAAACTCTTCTATTATTACAAATTAACATATGGTAATCCTCAAATATTAAATAAGAAAAGCGACCTCTTTTTGCAGTGTATCCTACAGACCTCTTTTACTCCTCCCTCTCACACACCTACACATTTTCCGTGCACCTCCTGGCCTTAAAAGTAATCAGCATTTACAGTCTGTGGGGCTCTTTAAGAGGAATAAAGCTGATATTTACTGTGGGCTTTCATTGAGTGTAAAGGCTCAGATTTGTGGTGCCCATAAACCGCATCTCCCCTTCCTGCCTGTAAAATTTTAATGCCACACAGCTACTGCTAAGCTCCGGCTCCCAAGAGGCTTCCTTTCATTTATTTTTCCTTTTCCTGACAGGGAGCTGAGGTGGCAAGAAGGGTGAGAAACAGACTCTGAAATGGATAGCATGTTAGTCTAATTAAAGGTCACAGCACTTTGTCAGTCTTCCATTTAAGCTTGGCCGAAAAACAAGTACACAAATTAGTGAACTAATACCTAACTTTGCAGGGTTTTTTTTAAAGTTCTTTCAGAACAAAGGTTGATGGTCAGCTAAGGAGCTCCTCTTTGTAGTTTCTGTTGAGTTTGCAAATCACAAAAACTTGTTGAAACCCTTTGAATGAAAAAAGTGCTAATGGGGGGGGTCAGATTCATTCCTGTTAACAGATGATGTGATTGGCACTTAAAAATTTGTGGTTTGAAAAAATAAGAACAGACAAAATTGTGTCACCCCTTGAAACTTTGCATATTGTTCAGTGGAGCTTCTCCTTTTCTTAGCCGTTTTTCTCATTGTTTTGAACTTGTCTCTGCTTTGTTTGTGGATTTATACATTTTTATTTTTTTCTCTAAATGTTTGATTGTTGCAATAAAACATGACAAAATGTATCTCTTGGAAATTATTCTTTTGGACAGTTTCAGGTCAATCGTGGAAATGTTGGGTATTAAAATGTGAAATATTTCCGTAAAAAGAAGCTGGGGTTGTACTAAAAAGATATCAATAACTGCCACAAAGACAGTTTTAAAGATACCTTTTTAGAGCAAATTGTACAGTACAATTGGGGGCTGGCAGAGTAAGCAAGGCCCCACTTCCCATCATCCATCGGTTTACGCTCTCTCCTATTATCTTTCAGCCCCTCACACCTTCAACCTGACATTACCCGTGCAACAAAAGTGGCGAGCAATATTGCAGTTGTACAGTTGTACAGTTTTTAGCCGGATGGCAGCTCAGACCAGAGCTTTAACATCACACCTACAAGCTTTTTTTAATGGCATTTCTTTGTCTGCTCCTGATTCACAACAAGTTGAATAAAGAAATACTCAGAAATGCAGTTTTTATCTTAGATTTCTTTATATGCGTTCTCCATGAGAAAATGACTAGAAGAACATGTGTAACCCTTGTGCCATCCTAGGCACTTTAACTTTGGGAGTTGGGTCATCTAGACCCACTAGACAGTGCTCTGAACCTTTTTTCTTCAATGATTTGTGATCTTCACTGGTGTCCATGGATTACATGAAATCTTTCCACCTTTATCCACCTTTGTCATGGTAGGGAGAACACGTCAATGTAAGGGTGGAGTCATCTAAGGTAGCACAAGGGTTAAAACACTAAAAACAGGATTTCCATTGGAGTGGATCTTTAAGAGGTTAAAAATAAATTATTTTCAACATTAAAACTGAGCTTTAAATAGAATTTTAGTTCATCAAGCAAAAGACCGCAAAGTGTGCTCTTCTTTGACCTTTTCCCTGAACAGCAATAAGGGCTTAATGTTAAAATATTAGGCCGGGTTTCCTTTAATGGCCCTTTAACGCAAAAGCATACTGTGGCATTCCAGGTTACAGAAGTTTACCCAGCAGTGCTTGACCTGGAAAGGTTGATGTGTGAGTAGACAAACATCCTATTGGACCACGTGACACAGGCCGTCTCCACCACAACTTGATTCACATCGAGTTCACTGAGGTGGTGTCGCACCCCGTCCACCCAGCAGTCAGGGGTTGGGGTGGGGACAACAGCTCTTTCGATATGCACTCCGAGCTTCGGGCTGATATTAACCCTAAGACAGTAGCAGCCATTCATTAAGCTGAAGGAAACACTTTCCCCCCTCGCGTGGCGAGGAGGAAAAAGCTGGAAATTATATTTAGCACAACATGCTCCGAAAATACAACAATCAAACTGTGTCGTTGAGGAGAGAGAACCACAAAGTTGGTTTCAGAGAGAGAAATCTGAACAGTGACAACTTTTTAAAACTAGTTTTAGTTGAAATTGGAAGCATGAATCAATTTTGAGAACCCTGGTGGCTCAAAAAGAAACTATTACCTCACTTATAGCCAGAAAGAGGACTGCAGTGAGGACACAGAAAGAAGGAGAATGTCACCGCTGTCTCTGACGTCTCTCCTCGTTTTTTTTTTCTTCCCCCAACCACCACTACTGAAGTTTATCTTTCTTCCTGTCTTTCATCACAGAGGTTATTAAACCCTGTGAGTGAGCTCCGCCATGTCTAATTACTTCAACGGTAAACAAAAGGAGGCTGGGTGGGGAAGGAGTTAGGAGGACGAAGAGGGAGGAGAGGAGAAGAGAGGAGCGACAGATGAAAAAACACAGCTGGCAGTGTGCCGTGTTATTATAATTCTTTAAGCGATACTGTTAGCTGGGTTAGTCTTCTAGCTGCGCGGCTAATGACTGGCTACACCTAATTACAGGCCGCCTGTGCTGCTGTGTCAGGATGCAGTGCTCCTTCCCAAGATGGTTGTTAGCCTCCCCCACAGCCAAAGGCCAACCCAACTCCCATTAACTCCCCAGCCTTCATCACCCACCAAACCCCAAATTACCTTTTAAGGTGTTGCATTGTTCGTTTAATGCTTTTTTTCCCCCCGGTGCTCACAGCAGGCACACCCAGAGTGGGTGGAAATACGTCGACAAATCGAGAGGATTCAGGAAGTTTGTCCTCACAACCAAACCGATTTGCTTTCAAGAGCATCAAAAACAAGGATGATTTATTGCACTTGTAACCACACTATTATTTCAAGCGCAGCTAATGTTGCAGAAACTTATTTGGCTTCATCTGTCCTCTTTTGACATCTGGAAGGTATTTGATATCACTTTTTAAATCCAGCATGTTACATTTGTAAATATGAGAAAATGAGTGTCCAAAGCCTCCCAGGGAATTCAGCTTGGAAAGAAAAGTTTCTACAGTTTTGAAAAATTTGCTTGAGTCTGGCCAAACTCAAATGTTTGAAATCTAAATGTAAATTTGCATAAACAGAAGTGAGGATGTCAGGACAAATAATGAAAGGAAACACGCCGATCTTACACATGAGTCAGGAATCAGCAGTTTAGATAGAAGGAGCAGCTGATTCTAGGAGGAACACAGCATGAAACTATAAATGTAGGAGAAGGTTAAAGCAAAAACGTACTTCATGTGATGAAAATAGGCACTAATAATGCAGAAAAAAGACAACTTGAAGGATGATTAAAGGTGAAACATCTGAAAAGGTGTACTGTAACTGTACCAAAACACAGACTAAAGCACTGTGTCCTCATTTTGTGTCTCCCCATGAGTGCTTTGCAAGATGGATGCTCAATCCATCCATCGCTGCCTCCTCCCTGTCTTTGGAATGAGTGATGCCATATTGAAACCATATGCCCTCCTGAATTCCTCCCGGATCCTCCCATCCCATCCAATCCCAGCAGTCCTCCGCTGGCCGCGGACACACGGTTGTCGCGAGCAGGCCTCTCCGCTTCCTGTGTAGGATCTAAATATTTACACTCCCCGTGGTCCCGAGTGGCGAGGCGGAGAGGGCTTGATGTTTTGGGTTATGTAAAGTCCACATTTAACAGATTTTAGTTGTTGGATCGGGCCTTTGAACAGATTTGCTTCACTGAAGGTTTTCTCATCTCCCTGATATAAGCTAGGACACAAAGGCAGACCGCAGACAGCTCACATTATCTGTGCGCTCATTAAATAAGCTTAGGATTGCGGCTTTCACTTCGTGTTAAAATGTTAGAACAACTTGGGGCAGAGGTGATGGCTGTGTAGAGAAATGCGGATGTGTGGCTAAGACTGAGGTAAACCAACTGCACTGTACCTTAACCAAAGACGAGGCTTTTGCTCTGTGTGGTGTACGCTATAGCTTTCATGACATTTAGTTATGAAAATTACCCCCCCCCCTTCTTTTCAGGAGCACTTTAATAAAACTCTATTAAGGAAGTCACTGAGGATAAACCTAATCTGTCTATCTAACACATCTGCTTACCCGTGCACATGGTACGATCTTTTAAACGGGGCTGAGGTGAACCGCTTTTCAGGTAGCCAAGATCCATTGCTATTTACAGCTGCATATTCAGTTCTGCAAGCTTTGCTCTGGCACCAGTAAACAAAAAAGGTGTGGTCCACATTTAAAGGCCCATCCACATTGGGCACAGTTACAAAAGTGTGGCAATTATGCTGCAAGTTCAACCAGACATGTCTTCGAAGCTTTTTTTAATGCCCTCCATTTTGCAGGACTCATGGAATCACACATTTATTCAGGGGTGCAAGCATTGCCTCTGTATGAGCAGGGAGCCTAAGGCCCACCTTGCATATTTTCTACACCACTCAGAAAAAACTTTTTTAGATTAACTTTCTGTGTCCTCTATCATGAGAAAGATGCCTACAAGAACACGTTGAAAACATCAAAATATCTTTTTTATCAGTGTCTTTTTATGTTCTAGTCTTCCGACTGTTGATGTACTTTGATCCTCACAAGGTGACTCTCTCATTGAGTGTGGCGCTCGCTTTCAGCGCACTTCCAAGTACAGAGCAAAATTACAGCTAAAAGCACAGGAATACCTGGTAGAACATTTTTTTAACAGAGGCATCAGTTTCATTTTGGCAACAAGGATTGTAATTGTACTTTTATGCTAGTTCTCTTTTTAATGGGATCACTGATTTATTTGAGTTAGTATGAGGAGCTTTCATGCTGATCTAAAAATCAAACTTTGACTTTTCTGATTTACGGTTTGCTTCTTTATTGATGTTTGATACAAAAATTTACCTGTCAGTAATGTGCGGCTGCATGCCCTAAAGACAAGAGCTGGAAGATGGAGATGCTGTTTCTAAGAAGATTTGGTAAGTCCTTGTTATGTGTCTGGAGTCAACACACTCATTAAGTGAGATGAGTCTTTATCACAGCTGTTTTTGCAACACAACCTCTCAGTCCAGGCTTTAGTTGGCTTAATTCAGCATCTCTGAGTTTGCCTTCAAGCCTGCTTAGTTTGGTGACATAAACCTCACTGAAACCACTTGGCTTCAATAACCAGAAAAATTTGGAAGATGAAAGGAAACTGGATTGTTCTTTAAATATCTGTCTGAGGGTCTCCAGACTGACCTGGTAGGCTTGAGCCTCTGGATGCATCTTGCGGTTGCGTGGACCGGTTGCGGTTCTGTTGCCGCCGTTTTCCACCAGTGGAGCGTGCAGAGCGAATCTGCACCTCACTCACTTTGAAGAACGCCACCATGAACGGCTGCTTCTCCAGTGCACCGTCACGTCCCACAAGCCCCGCCTCCTTACAGCTGATGCTCTGGCCTGTTTTGAAAAACACAACATTTAACAATGTTTGACATGATTAAAGGTATGTTTGAGTTTTTTCCTTTAGAGTTTCATTTTTTTGCAAAAAAAAAAAACTGGAATTGGTTACAGTTAAGAATCGCTCACCGCTGCTGGTCTCTATGCTGACTTGGAGACCCAAGTTGTGCACCGGACTCATGACCCACAAGTTGCTGGTGGCAGTGATGTCAAACTCCAGCCAGCCCTCCTCAGCAGCCCATAGCATGCGAGACTCCAAAAGAAACAGATCTGCTTCTCTGTTGGAGCACAGCAAAAAATATTTAAGGTCAACTTCAGACATATCAACAGCGAGTACGAGGCAAAGATAGTTTCAGGTATAGAGATAAATAAAAACTTTTAGAAAGTTGCAATCCTTGGCAGTTAAATTGCAGCAAAATAATAAGAAGAGTAAATGGTGTTTAGTGTTTTACGACCTTCTTAGAAGGTCCAAAGCGCACACACACACATTGACAAACTGATGGCGGCTCCGCTGCTGAACACTGGCGCCAACATATAACGACAAGGGGCAATGTGGAGTTCAGTGTCTTGCACAAGGACCCTGTGAGGAAGGCCCCCTGCTAAACTCTGTGTGCTCATTGATGAGAGAGAAAGTGACCAAAAAAACTCAATTGGAATTTAGTCTATTCAATGATGAGTTGGATCAAAGTCATACAGAACGCTCTGGATCGTCACCATGACGGACAATATCCAGTAGGATGCACACAACTGATTTATCTGCGATGGTGTTCCTTATATGGCTTCAGGCCAATGTCTGGCAAGACAGAAGAAGCCCCCCCTGGTCCCTACTGGTCCCCTTCATCATACCTACGTATTGAGTGGTCTGTGTCAGTGTCACCTGCTCCTGACCACAAAATAATTTATAGTTTTTTTTTTCAGTGGAAAAGTACTGATTAGGTCCCCTAACTGGTTTAGACGGGTTTGCAGCTCGCTTAGAATTCAATAAGAGGGTTAATTTAAGCAAAGTGTGTCAATAAATAAGTTCAAATTTGTATAAAAGTATAAAACGCCTTCATTTAGGATAAGAAACCCTTCAACACTTTGACACATGGGCGGTAACTGAACCTGCAATCTTCTGATCAGAGATCAACTGCCTCTACTTATAAACCAAGAAGAATAAACCTTTTTTCCTAGTATTGTCTCTGGGTTTTTAAAATTTATTTGCAATATTTCCAAAAAACTGGAAAAAGTCTACAAAAAATTAGTTTAAAACCGCATATTTTACAATCTGACATTACTTTTTTCGTTTTTTTTTGTTTGTTTGTAAAAACAAACAAAGCATTTTTCCAAAAAAGTCATTTTCCTCACACCTGATTATATTCTCAAAAGAGAACGGATCTCACAAGTTCATGAAGGTGGGTCGGCATATGTAAATACTAAAAAAATGCAGGTGCAGATACTTCTTTATTTGTACTTTGTGCTTTATAGGTTCCTTCACATTCTTGTCCTGCGGCTGTAATAATACAGATGTGAAATAAACCGTTATGTTTTCTCGGAGAAGCAGAGGTGACGGGCCGACTTTTTTGGGAAACTCAATGGGAAAATGGAAGCTTTTGACGTGTATCAACAGTTTCATCACAAAAATGACAGGAAGATGGATAACTGTAGTTAACAGTAACCGCTGAGACAGAATGTGTTTTGTTTCACTGTGGATTGACCTTAAAGCCTACATCTCTAAGGACTGAGTTAGAGGGAGGAAGGAAAAGTTTGGTATCCCGCCACATTCATGTTAATATCATCCACCGAATATAGTCTGTGTGAGTCCGACTGCACAAACATTGATGTGTCAAACTGAAGAAAGAAGTGTGACTATCAAAAAGATGTGAAGAAAACAGCCTCTGCCCCATAAAAGCAGGAATAACACAGCAGCAGGGTCCTCCTTCAGAACCAACATCAAAGCTTCGCAGTCATCCAGGTGTCTGCTAAAGGCCCCTGCGGTCGTGCCTCTGTAGCCCCTTTTTATTGCTCATTAATAAGTGTTTCTGACAGCTTCTGTGTGAGCTCTGCCACCCTGCTTTCCTGCTCATGAATGTATGTATGAGTGGCAGCCATTACAGCACCACCTGAGAACATGCTGTAAAACGTTTTATAGACTTTCTGCGTAAATGGACCAGAAATAAAAGGTCAGGGGGCAACATTTACATTTTTTTTTCTGTTTTATAAATCTTTTAATTTGGTATAAAAGGTTGGAGTGGTGGTCATTTAATGTCTTTCTGGAAGACTATGAAATTAATAAACACTCCCAAAAAAGGTGGAGAGAAGGGACAGTAGTTCTTTATATTTCACTAACTTTATTTTTCTGCATTACTAGTTTTTTCCACAAGTCATTCTTGGAAGAGCAATAAAACACACAGAACGGCAGCATTTCAATGCAGTAAAAGGCCCTGCTTGATACTATAAAAAGTAATCAGCAATGCAATTATTTATATTTTTGTGGTTTATGTTTTTCAGTTACCATATTATGCTGAATTAAAGTTCAAAACGTATATATAGATGTGCAGAGCTTATGAAGAGATGTCAATTTCCTCTTTTCCCAGAAATAGATTGAGTCTTGAGCAAACCTCAATTTAATTCCAACATATGCATATTTATTGTACTGCCATGTGCTGTTTACATTATATAGTATGTTGTAAACTGACTAAAGTCTTAGTCACCCCTCATTTGCTGTAATTTAGCTTCAAAGAAACCAGAAAGTCCAAGGTTTTCATGGTTTCTTAGAAATCCTTCTTTAATTTTTAATGAAAAAAATGCTGCTATATTTTCTAAATAAATTGGCAAGCAAGTTAGAAAAGTCATCAGTTCTTTAATGATGTCACTTAGTACTGCTGGTCTAGAGCTGAAAATTTAATGGACGCTTCTCAAGTAAAAGACTACGCCCCTTTCTGTGTCTAATCTTGAGGTCAAGTGAAAAACAAAACAACAAAACATGACAGGCAAGAATCTGTATGTTTATCTCCGTTTTGATGTTTCACCATTTCACTGTAAGTAAATGGGAGCTGCTGTGCTTCAGTAAAAAAAAAAAAAAAACCTTAGAGGTAATTTAGTGAAGTGACTTTACAGCATTTAATTGGAGGTTTAATGTTTTTTACAGATTAAATCCACCCTTTGAACTCCATTTTTAACATGTTTTTGTGTTGTTTTTACATTCCAAACTAATTTTCTGCACTCATCTATGAATATGTTTGATATGAAAATAGAATTTATCCAAGGAGTGCACCAGTACAGCAAATGGCAAAAACAAAAACTTACAATGAAAGTCTGTGGAAAAATGACATCACTCTCATTTTGTGGGAGTGAATAATTAATTTTTTTTACCCATGTCAGATCACGGGCTCCAAACATCTTTAAAGACCCACTCCAGCATGGAGTTTTTTTGTGTTTTTGTCATAATGGAGAAGATATATTGATAAAACTAAGCTCAAAATTGCATTTCTGTGTATATATTTTTGATTGTTCTGATACAGGAGCAGATGGAAAAATATGCTGATTGGAAAAGAGCATGTAAAGACAAATGGGAGCGATGGATCAAAATATGATAGGACTGGGACTTTAAGGTTTTGATAGATAATACTAAAAATACTAGAAAAATAGCAACTGCTTGAATATAATTAATATTATCAACCCACAATCTATCAAAATATTACATTACAGCACATTTTTCACCATGACTCAGTTATGATTGTTCTTCAAGCTGTAAATAACTCTAAAGTCTATAGACTAAATTCAAACTGGGTCTAAATAATTGCAAGTCTAAGTAGAAACAAAGTCAAATGATTTCATTAAACCCAGTAACATTTGACCAACAATGCTGAGTGGTGGTGGTCAGTCTTTGCAGCAACCTGCCTTTTCTCATGTCAGGCCTGCCACATTTTTGGCATTCTAATCCGTTTGCATTCCTCGCCTGCTGTTAGAGAAACCACTCCAATCAAATGAAAAGTACAAAGGGTGTCAAGCTAATTATGCGCTCTATCATTACGGCTCCGAGCCAAAACTGAAGTCAGTTTTTTTTAGCTAAGAGTGGCATGGGAAAGTTAACAGGCTTCCAACTGGTTGGACGATCACAAAGACACTCTTTTACAAAAAAAAAAAAGTTAAAAAAAAAGGCAAAAGCACAAAGTAATTTCACTGTTTTAATTTTCTGATGTGGTAACTGACCAATGCTTTTGAAAAGGATGGAAAAATACTGAACCATGTCATTAGGTTTTTTCTGATAGTGAACAATCCAACTTGTAATCTTCAAGGTACTAAACCTGGCCTACAATAATACCAAAAAAAGAGATACACAGACTCTTTCATCTCCAAATATCTCCAATAATAAAAGGTTAAACCTGCAGGCAGGAGCCCACAAACCGCCCATTGTGAGGATACAGGAATGCAGCAAATAAGTAGCTCTTGATACTTTATGAACCTTTTCACACGCAGGAAAGTATACTGCTCCGACATATAGCTGGTGATTGGTCCTGTCCAACAGCTTGACTTAAGAGGGGAGTTTAAAAACATTTTGTGTTTCTCCTATGAGATGTTTTGTAGCTTCAGCATTAAATACAAGAAAAAGCTAATCTGGGGTGTAAAACTATAATTTTTTCTTTTACTTGCAAATGTTATTGGATGCCCGTGTAAAGGAAAAACGTTTCTTCTTGGCAGCATGTCTGCATCTCCTTGATGAAAACAAACTCTTCTCTCCAATTTGTTTATTATTGTTTTTAAAAGAAAATGTCGATACTCCTAGGGAAAGACAACGTTTCTGTTGGATTTTTTTAAGTTAGCAATGTTTTTGACCAAACTTTTAAAAAATGCAATGCCTCTATTTCAGAGTAACAGTACCTGACCCAACTGAGCCCAAGTTTCCAAAAGGTGATTGTTTTTCATTGAATTCAACTAACTGGCTTACAAACCAAACAGTTTGTCCTTTGACTTTTAGACACTTTAGCATCCCTACATATTGGAAATCGCAATCCTCATAATTATTAAGCTACGATCACATCGGACATGTGACGCACATTCAAGATTACACAACACTCGGGTTCTTGAAAGCGCATATGGTGTTCACACTGAAAAAGCAGGGAGGGGCTTCTTCTTCTTCTTTTTCTACTGTTCCCTATCCCATATTACCTCTTACAGTTGGAAGAGGCATGCTGTGAAATGTCAAAGTGGTGCAAATTGTAAATTTTCATTCACAGTTCTATTCCGATATATGAAAGGCCTGGTGTCATGTGATTCCATCTAGGCACAAACCGCAATTATTAATTTGTCCTCCATGATCTCTTTTCAAAACTGGAACTTGCAAATCATAGGGGAACACCATCCTTACTACCAAATAATTCGCAAATGATGGTTCCCATTGAATGACCACGTGTTTTTTACGTAGAGCCCAAAAACGATTGTAGAAACTCGCTTGAGAGTTTTGAACGCGGAAGCCCAGAACCTGCATTTAAGCATGTTTACACAGACTTTTCATTTGAAGCAGTCGTTTGAACACGTGTTGCTGAGGCCGGTGTGAACATAGCTTAAGGTTCAACAATTATCACTTTTTAGGAAATTTATTTGTTTTTTGTAATATTAGTAATAATATGAAAACTTTTTTTATGTGTCAAAGTGTGGGGGCTTTTGAGAGTGGCCTGCAAAAAAAAAAAACAAATGTATAAGTTATTCGTAGAGTTATCTGTAAATGTGCTGTGTTATAAAATCTTGTTTTATAAGTACAAAGGCTGAATGATTTTTACATTGTTTTACTCCAGCAAAAAAAAATAGAAAAGTTATGAAAAAATTAAGAGTATTTCAAAATATTTTTTTCGGAAAAGTGCACTATATAAAAAAAGAATAAAACAAAGGGTTAAAACTATTGTTTTGCTAAAAAACATGTTTTTTAATGTCTGATCCAAAACAGCACCCTCGGAAGATAACTTTCTAGCCATGAATGAGAGAGGTGTGTGAGTAACATATGTGTGTGAGCGTACCTGTTGGGATGCTCCTTGACCACCTGGTACACTTTGAGCAGGAAGGTCTCGTTGCGGAAAGCTCCACTCACACACTCCTTGTAGAGGCGAAATTCAGCTGCGGTGACTGCTTCGCCCTCTGGGATCTGCGAGAGGTTGAACTTAAACTCCTTGTGGTGACGCCGCTGTGGGGAGAACTCCCTGTCGTACTCCACTGTCACGGAGAAACACAAGCAAACAAGAAGTATTTAAAGTACTGATTGATGTAGTTCTCGAAACTTGAACCCATTTTTATTTAATAATGTGAAGAAATGACATTATATGTTCTACAGAGAACTCTGCTATGTTCTCTTCATCACCCACACTCTCGATTTTTGTGCCTACAAGGTTTTTGACATCAACAATTTCGTGTCAGTCGCTGGTTTGAAACCCATGTCTTTCTTCTAAAGTTAGTTTCCGTTTACAGCAGTGAATGATGAGCGGATTTGGTTCTTACAGAAACTCCACTCAAGTCAACCACAGAAGTCTTTCAAGCATGAAAAACATGATTTACACATAAAGTCTAATAGGTTTTGTGGCTTTGAGTTTCCCTAAATAAATCATCAGTTTGGAGCAAAATCCCATGTTATTTTTAAGTGGCAGCCTCCCCAAAGGCTTACTGCAACCACTTCTGATGGTGTGAATAGACAAAAAACAACAAATGCCGTCCCTCCTATGTTTTTAGGAGCAAAACTCAGTATAATGACCCTACGGTCCATAGAGAGTTGGATTTTGTCACAGCAGGAGGGTTATCTGTCATTTGAAATGGCCAAGAACCAAAAATCGACACAGTCATACAGAAAAAAAACAGATATTACTTTTAGTTTGAAGGTTTTTTTCATACTAAAGCATAGAACATGACTAGTGGGATGAGGCTTGTGCAAACTAGATGATTAGAAAATCAGCAGATTATAAAATATAATGATAAAAATGTTTACGGGGCTAGAATATTAAAACTGACATAAGTTTTGTGTTATGCAAAAACTGTTTTATGTTACAGATTTATGTATTAAAGGTTTATATTTTTTTTTACAATTCAGACTAAAATATCTTTATTTATGAATGTTTTTCTTAAAACTCCTCTGCTAGAAAAGTTGTTGTTTAAATTTGCAAACATAAAGGCAAACTTTTTGTTCTCCAACCAAGTATAGCAGGAAAATATCAACACATTTGAAATTGGTTGAGAAAACCCCCTGTAAAAATGTACATGTTCCCTCCTTTCAATTACACATTTCAAACCCTAAATTGGTCCTTCTTCTTGGCGATTTAAAACAATAACAGATTAAGGGTATGGAAGTGTCAAAGACAGAAATGTGCTTTTGAAATGGCGTTCACACATGGGAATTAACATGATACTGGCCAAATTCTGTAAAAAAATTAAAAATCAAAGTCCCATTCTAATTATCTTTGGATTTTTTTTTCAAAGTGTTCCCAGTGGTCCCATTTTAATTATGACTTTGACATTTTTAACCAAAATTCTAAAAAACCTGTGTCATTTTCTAGGACAGCAGAGCGACAGTACATTAGAAATTTGCCTCTGAGTTGTAGGCGGGACTGTAGAAGTAGAGTAAGCCTGCCCCCACTTCCTGTCATCCATCTGTTTCCACTATTTCTTGCTATCTTACAGCCTCTCACACCTCCAAACTTACATTACCGGTATCAAAAATGGCGAGCAATATTGGAGCTATCCAGCCGCACAGTTTTGAGCTCAGACGTTTTCCAGCTCAGACGAGGAAAACAAAGACGTCTATTTTTCTACAAGTGGATACATCAGAATGGAGCGGAGCAGGGAGCTTGTAGCATAGCATGTTTTCAACATCACAAAAACAGCATTTTTTTGTCTGCTCTTGATTCATTAGAATAAAGAAATACTCAAATAAGACTATTTTAAGCTCTTTTTATACATGTCCTCCATCATGAGAAAATGGCACAAGAACATGTTAAAGACACCAAAAACACAATTTTCACCAGAGTGAAGTAGTAATGAATAATCTTTTTTCTTTTTTTAATAAAATATTTGATTTATTTTTGTAATTTGAGTTTAAAATAAATAGAGAACGTTAAATAGTTTTCGTCTAAAAATACGTATCTAAAATATTGTCATTTTTTTCATAATTTTGGGAGAATTAATACCTCAGCTATGCTAATGTTGTTGAAGAGACCAAATGTTTTGCTGCCTGCTGGATAATTCACAACCTTCTGCCTCTTCCAGATTATTTTTGTTCTTCTCATAATTTTCAGACTTCAAGACATTCAGACTTTAAATTTGCTTAAAATATTAAAGTTGATCAGTGAGAGCATGTGAAAGTATTTTCCTTGTCTTTTTTAGCCCTAAGAATACAAATTAAAATCAATTACAAGCAAAGATTAAGCTCTTGAGTTAAATGTGAGAAAACTTCCAAGCTTCTTTCTGATATGTGGTTTGTTATTCTTCCAATATCTTTCACATGTAGGCAGCTGGCAGCCAAAGACCTCTGTGGAGATATTTCTGGCACATTTTATATCAACACATCTCTTTTGTGGATAAATTTGAGGCCAAAGGCTTAGGTAAGAAAGATTTTTGTCTTGTACAAGGGCCAAGCTTGCTAAAACTTTCTGGTAATTTTATGATGTGGGGACCCACCCTAAATGTACCAATGACACATTTTGTTCCCAGGGTTAACGCTTAAGAGAAAATTAAGTTGATGTGAAAACACTGGAACCAATCAGGCTCCCAGAAGTGCCAGCCACACCTCGCACCCACACCCAGGAAGGTCAAAGCCTCCCTGCTCCCCTGACATGTCAAATTTTCATAGAAGCTGAGCTGAAAAAAATCAGGACGTGTATATTTATATATATATAATTTTATTTCTGCAAACAAGCAGAAAATGTACTCCCACTTTGTCAGAAATTCAGATCATAAAGCATATCCCTTTACCTCAAAGCAAGCTCTCCCTGTCTGCACTTCACACTCTTTCCACTGAAGCAAAGGAAACCTCCAGCTGAGAGTGTTATTCCCATCACAGAGACTTCTGTCAGATGTAACTGTGATTATTTAATCATCCTATTCCACAAACTGCCCACACATGAACACACATCGGTGTGCGATAACAGGTCTGCTCTTGTGATGACAGGTAGATAGATCAGCCCGGCTTGTGTGTCCATGTGTGGAGGCTCGACGCGGAGGTCGCCGTCCTGCAAATGACTTCTAAAACGCTTGTTGGGCCTGGAGACAAACAGGATGAAGAACTATATTCTCTGCTTAGGAGTCTGGCTGGAAAACTCAGATAAACTAGAGGCAGGTGAGAAGGTCAGGAGAAGTTTAAATGCATCATAAAAGATCCAACGTTTGCAGTGATATATACACACAAGAACACACCAGGCACCAGCACGAGCAAGATTAGGAGCAGTTAATAACCTGGTGTGGCAGCGCTTATCAGATAAAGAGAAGATGAGATTTGATTTGTTTATGTTTTACTTATCAGCTACACTATGTATTATTTTATCCAAACATTGATTTGCAGCTAAAAGTAATGTTCATTCTGAGCCGTTTAATCATGGCTTTGCTGATGACGCAGTTGTCAGCAGCAGAAAAATGTTCCCAGCATCACTGATTTAGAATCCCTGCTTGAAGGCTGTAATTAAAAGTTTCTCCCACAAGCTGCAGCTTTCTTCACAGCCACGTCTCTAACTGGGGTAATACCAGATAACCTGATGGGAAGTCTGGAGGCAGTTCGCCGTTATTAGCTGCTGCAGTTGGCTGTAGTGACAGCTAAAACCCACCAGCAGCAGATGACAACACAGATGCCAAGATGTGCAAACACCTTGAGGCTCAGCAGCTTTAAAGGACGGATTTCCTCGCTGTAATCTTGGGTTTTTCTTGGGAAAATCATAAACCCAATTTGGGGATTTTACTTTTTAGTGAGCACCGAAGCAGAATATCAACTTTCATTTTCTTTTTTGACAAGAAAAGTTAGGTGGATTACACAACCTGAAAAAAAGACAAACATTTGTCTTTCTTACCATTTAAGCACAGAGTATGTGGTTAACATTGAGGTCTCCTGTTAGTCAGAAGTTTAGCTCATTTTAGAAGAGAGGGGATACTTTTGTGAAGGGCCCAGATAAAGGTTAACAAAATGATAAACCATTGAGGCAGTGGCAGTCTCACATGTCCCATTATGGCAGGTTTTCACTCTGCAAAAAAGCCTGGAGGCTGCTGAGTAGAATTCCAGCTGCTTTTCCATCTTCTCAGCTTGAAATTCATTTGAAATCCACCGAGATTTTGCAACTAAAAATCAAAAGAAAGTCCTCACACTGCGCACACAGAGAGCGTAACCTCCGTGCTAATCTTCCGTGACAGGAGATTGGAGACAGGAACTCACAAAAGGGACAGAGGGATTTAAAATGAGATGATCCAGTGAGGAATTCATTCAAAGTGCTTCTGTGTCATCCTGGTTTGTATGAAAACAGGATCATGGAAGTTCATTTGCAAAAAAAAAAAACAATTTCTTCCTATTGCCTGAAGGACAATGATTTATTTGGGTGATGGGGGGGTGCTGAAGACAACAGGCAAAAAAAAAAAAAAGTTAGAAAGAAGACGCCTCATACCTGCCGAACTAAAAAAAAAAGCTTAGTGACACAGTCAAGACTATTTAAAAGGATTGTCATGACAGAAATGTTGGTAAAAAGATAAGAACAGGAGGAGAAGGAGGGACAAAATGACAAAACCAGATGAGACAAAAAAGACAACGTCTGTCGTCACAGAAGGGACTGCAGTGAACCAAAGGCAGAAAGCATGAAGGAGGAAGAGGAAAAAGAGGCTCTGAGCTGCAGCGAGAGCCGGACAGACAGACAGCTGCTGACAGGAAAAGAGTGAGGCGGAGGGTTTGCAGATTCACTTGGACACTTTCACAGAAGCTGTTCTCTCGTTTCCACCTGCACAACATCTGGCTCTCCTGTCGCCGCCGCTGCTGCTGTAGGTATTATGGCAGCTCACCCACATACAAACACACTCATTCAGTAAGCACTCAGACAAACTTCAATATGGATATGAAGATATACAAAGCTGCTTTTGAGAGCAATAAATATTCGACCCAACTATTAAATCACATACTTATTAATTATTTTAATAGGAAACTATATCTCTGCTTCAAAGTTCAATTGTGTGGCTGATAAATCAGTCTATGCAAGCCAGTTAGCTGTTTGTAATCTTGTATAAGATAAGTTAAAATTGCTATCTATGCATATAGACAGAATTTTATAAACTTAGTTTAGTGTTCTCCTAAAAGAGATGGAAAAGTGCTGACAGAAAGACAATTAAGGGAAACTTTGTACCAGATGTTCCCTGAGCACAAAGAGGCAAGGTGAAATGAAAACTGACCTTTGTAAAAGAGAAAAAAGGTCACTTATCCGATCAGTTCAGTGGATTTAGCCGCAAAGCTACACAAAAAGAAGCCAAATTTTGTCTTTGTAAAAGACAAAACAATTAAAATTGGTACAAAAATCATTAAAAAAGAAAACTTACCAACAGTTTGATGCTTTTTTAACTGAAGAACAACTTTAAAACCTTTTTTTTCCCCCATGTCTTTAAGAGACACGTTAAGACCAACCATCAAAGGTTTTTAGAGGTTTTAGTCAAGATTATAAATGAAAGCTAAATATTGACAAGCAGCAATGCTTTATAACATATGTGTAGCATGGTGGCAGGAGGGGAATGATTTGGGCTTGTTTTACAGTCACAGGGCTTGACTGGGACTGCTCAAGAAACCATCATCTCGTATTTATAAAGTTTTCTGTAGAAAAGTATTTTAAATATTACATTTTTATTATGTTATTATTGTTTCAAATAGTGACTTGAATTTAATTGATCTTTAAGGTCTGTGACTTTAAGACCAAAAGCAGCATTTTATAGATGCATTGCAGTTGGTGCTGCTGAAATTGGTGCAAAAAGCAGCAGAATCATATAGGAAACACATTTTTAAATTTTAATTTGTGACCAAATGACTTGCATTCTTTTTGTACTGGGAAACTGGAAAATTTGTGTAGGGATATATTAATTAATAACTTCAGAAATATTACTTTGACATTTTTTATGGACTATACAACCACAGAGTCATTTTTTTATAAACTCACACGATTGAAAAACAATGGTAGTTTTAATGAAACCTTTGCACTCTAAAATCTTGTCAGCATCGCTGCATGCTTTGTGGAAAGCTAAACCAATAAAACATGTTCTGGATGTCCAAGGCATGAGAAGAATTCATCTGTGTTTATGTAATTACAGCCCCTAATCTGTCTGCTTTTTCTCTTAGGCTTGATGGTTTCTGAGGAGAGATCAGATACGTCCATGTCTATTCACAGTAAAAGTCTCCAAAAGTCCCCTGCAATTATCATTTTTGACTTTCACTGGAAACTTTCGCAGATCCTGATGTATGCACAGCTCTCCAACAATCACCACAATATCAGTTGCAAAGAAAACATCTCATTAAGTGGAAATCTTCATTGTTTAAACACAAATCGTTCTAAAGAGGCCAAAGCCAGATTTAACGTCTTAAACCTTTTAACCTTTGGCTCAGATGATGTTTGGGAAGATAAAACACGGAGGCAGCTCTTTGCAGAGCAGCTCTTACATGCACACTGCCGCTGTGCTGCAGCTATGCTTGGCTGCCACTGTAGGAGATGTTTGTACCTCCTGCCATGCAGCTCTTTGTAGTCAGTCAGCTGGCAGCGCAGCTTCTAGGTTTGAGATGAAGGAGAGTGGTCTGCTGGGAGCCATCATAATCTGTGAGCAGGGGTTTGTGCATGTGTCTTTAGGGACTCATCCTGTGCTCTGATCTTTTCCCCTGACCCTGGAACAAAACCGACACACTGAGCCCCACGGGATGCACTAAGGACCAGTTGACTCATTCGGCTACACACACACACAATCAAAGACAGAACACAACAAACATAGGGAATGAACTCTAATACATAAAAGGAAGGACAGAGAATAAAGTACCTGGTTTGCATCAGAACGAAAAACAGAGGTTGCTTAGATGTTCATGACAAATTGGCAGACACTTGCAGAAGTCGTCGGTATGCAAAGTCAAGGCCAGCTAGCAGCATCCGTCCGTAGAGAGGATATGAGTCACTTAGACCAGTCCATTTGCAACCTGTCAAGCTCCATTAGCCAACAGACAACAGCAGCCAACAGCTGTATGCCGTGTGTACAGCAAAAGTCAGGAGTGGGATTTTAGCGCATTGCTGTATACTGATTACAGTCATGTGTTTCCTGATCAAGAGCTACAAACAATAAAGAGTCCAGAAAAAATGTTGTACATCTACGTCTTTATAATTTATTGACATTAAGAAAAGAAAAAGGACAGAATTTGTAGAAAATGTACCTTACAGAGATGTTTCAATCAATCTACTGATCAACTTTACCTCTAGAGACCCTTTGTAAATGGTAAATGGCGTATACTTACATATATATTTCTACCTTCTTACGAATGCCCAAAGTGTTTTACAGTCACAGTCCCATTCACCCATGCACACAAACATTCACACACACATTCACACACTGGTGGTGGCTCCGCTGCCGAACACTGGCGCCAACCTCCCACCAGAGGCAAGGTGGGGTTCAGTGTCTGGCCCAAGGACACTTTGACACATGGGCGTGAAAGGCGGGAATCGAACCTGCAATCTTACGATCATGGGTCGACCGCCCTAACACTGCACCACGGCCGCCCGTACATGGCCCCCCGTACCTTTGTACACAAAGGTAGCTTAAAGGTGTTATTCAGGAGCCCTTAAATCCAAACCTATATGTTGGTACATAACAAAAATAACGTAGATATGCAAAACGGAAAACGAGATTCACTGTAAAAAGCTCGGACAAACCTTTTATTTGGCAAACGCTGGATTACTGCATATGCAGGAGACACTGGAAATAAATCATGAATTACTTAAAGTTTCACTTATAAAAAATAAAGATTAAAAAAGGATGACACTCATAGAATACAATAAAAACATTTTAAAATAAAATTCTTATATCAATATTATATTAAATGTATGTTGTTTAAATGTAATTTATTAAGATTAATTGCAGATTCACACAGGTCTATCCAAAATATTACCGTAATAAACATCTTCATGGTATATTTTTGTTCAACTATTAGCAAACGTCTCACAACTAAGCAAATATACTAGTGCACGGACATAAAAAAGTAAATCAATTCACTTCAGTGTTACTTTTTTATTGACTTTTTGTTTTATTTTTGGTTTGAAAAACTAGATGGATCTAGAGAAATAGCGGCAGCTTTGCCAAAAGCACACACTAGCGCCAAAGTTCATTTCAAAGAAACAAACTGACACTCATTCTCAATGATGTCTTGGATGTCTGTCCTGCTCCTCGTCCACTACATCCCACAGGTTACAGTGTGTAATGAGCTCACAGGACAAGCATCCATTGGAACAAAAGGCCCATTTGAACCAGATAATCAGTTTTTACAGGAATCATCTTCCATATAATCCTTCAAAAACCATTTGGGTTTTTCTAGAGACCTATCCAAAATCATGACACGCTATGTCAGGCATTCTCCCCCCCTTGAACACAAACACTCAGTATCTGCAAAGTTTTGGGGTTTTTGTTCCCAGCCTCCATCACCACTGCATTCCATCCAAGATAATAAAATGAAGTCTGAATACACATCCCATGTTTTTGTAGTATTGAGGGTTTTTTCAGCCGGAGTGCAGCATGTGGAGGTTTGGTGTATGCCTAACCTCGAGGCTAGAAGGATAATTTGCTGTAATTGCTCCTCTGCTGGGGTTTTGCTAACAGATAGATATCTGAGGTATGGCTGCTGGACTGTGCAGTATCGCTATTTTCCATCAATGTACTGACAGCTGACTGGTAGGGGTCTGAGACTTAACTCTCTGTTGAGTCTCCAGATGGCCTCCAGGTAGCTGGAAATGTCATACCTGTGTGTCAATGGGAGATTTTATTCCATCTTTCTAGCCACTATTATCCAGGATTAAGATGTGGACCCCCTAATGCTACGACCAGGGAGTTACACAGAATATGCCTCTTTTTAATATTATTTAATATTTTATACCATATTTTAAATTGGTGCTTTCTTAAATTAAAGTATAGTACATTCCCAGGGATTCTTCAAAATAAATACTTTACTTAAATATTAGTAATATTTCTACTCAAATTTGTTAGAAGTAAATAAATTGTGATATTATTTCTTACAAGAACAGGTATATAATTAGTTTTATATTAACCTTTCTGACCTGTTATAGGCATGTGTGACAATAATAGTTTGCCAAGATTATAAATTGAGATTACAAAATTAAAAAGAAAGAGAGATTCCAGGGATTATCACTTTACCCAGTGTGAACTCTCTCCGTTTTGAACACGGGCAAACCTGACAGGCATGGGAGCCAACATCTTTAATATTTGATGATTAACTGTCAATCAAATAAAAATTCCCACCCCAAAATAAGACCAATTGTTGGGATTATCTTCCTGAGAACAGCTCATTCATGTATGCCCTCTGCAAGGCCATTCCAATGATATCTCAATTGTTTGGGTGGTGGGATAATGGGAAGTTTGGTTTCCTAGGGCATTAAAATGGAATCTGTAGAGGTCATAAGGTAATGGTCTGGTTCTCAGGAGGATATATTTAAAATGTATATAAATAACTCTACCTAAACACCTTTTATGTATTAAATGTGTGTATGATTGGCCCACTCCTTATCGAAGTAAATTACTTACTAGCACATGTAACAAGCTTCAAGTGGTTTTCAGGTGAACTGCACCTGGCTCCCGTCAGCTTTTTTCTTTTTTTCTTTTCAAATATGCATCAATCCAGAAACATTGGGAAATGGGATTGTACCTATTAACAATTTTACTGCGAATATTGTTTTTGTTGATTTCTTGACTGAAACAGTGCATAAAGTTGTGCCGTGATCCTTAAACTCACATAGTTTGGAATCTTCAAAAATGCCTCACTAATTTTCGGAAAGACATTATGAAACATTTCAAACGGACAAAGGTTCCATCTGACTATTGTCTTTTGTAAAATTATTTCAGGGAGCCTTATAACATTATAACGGGCAGCTGTGGTGCAGCGGTAGGTAGGATGGGCGACCTCTGAATGCAGAATAATTCCCTCCTTGCCTGCCCATATGTCTAAGTGTCCTTGGGCAAGGCACTACAATTAATGACTCATTTGTAAAACAGTAATAACATACTGAAACAATTGTGACGGGTTTTTCTCAACTAAAAACACCAAAACAAAACTGAAGGGGTTTTTCATAACTGTGTTTTTAGTGTCGTCATAAAAAATTAATTAAAAATTCTGTTCAAAATCCACAAAAAAAACAAATTCTTGGATTTGAAATGTTTACGAAAGCAGAGAGTTTATCCTGAAGTTGCAGCTTTTTTAAAGATTTTGTGAAACCTGTCATTTTGTATGTGAGGATCTTTCAAGACAAGCAGGAGAAAATGCAGACAAAGCTTTTTGCGGTCAAACCCCCTCATGTAACATACACGTGCATGTCTACAGATTTCAAACAGTATTAGAATTGATTCAGACCTTTGTCAAAATACCCACAGACAATCACCCACTGAATTTAACGGCGAGTTGTGATTACCCCTGAAGTCTCCGTAAAAACAACCGCTGGTTTCACCGGACACCGCTTCACGCCAAAGAGCTGTCAGCGAAAGATGGAGCAACATCTTTTCCACATTCATAAGAAAATTCCATGAAATCAGAACTGAAATGAGCTGGAAAATAAACAACATAGAATTTCTTTTTTCTTCCTCAAAACTTTATGGGATGTTAAGAAAAATGTCAAACTCCGGCAGAACAGCTGTTTCAACAGCCTCTAGTGAGAATAATGGAGGTCTCCTTTACTCTGATAGAGATGTGCAACGATGGAAGCAGAACTTCCCAAAAAACATCCAAATCAAGCTTCTCTATATTCTTTGACTTCTCCTTCCTAAGGTCTTAAAATTGGAGTCCACTTCATCCACATCTTGTTCTTATTGGGAGCTGAATCCACAGAAAAACTAACCAACCTTTTCATTTCGTCACGAACAAGAAAACAAACCGAACCAAACACAGAATAAACAAAGCCCGTGAATGAAAACACTTTGTGGTCTAACATATATAACTGACAGCAGAAACCCAACACTGCAAGGAATAATCCTAGATTGCGCTGAACTCCAAAAGATGCCGTTTGTTAGCATATGATGTCCCTTTGTTGCTATAAGTTATGAGGAAAAACATTCAAAACAGCCTGCAGAGGATGGTTTGTACAAGTCTGTGACTGAAAACTAAACAGTCTGTTGCTTAGAAACCAAGTGATATCCCCAAAATCAAATTAAACCATATTTTCAAAGCTACTATTTAAGTCAATATTTATTGCATTTTAACCCAAGCAAAGAGAAGGTTAGACCACTGACCCCTTTGAGGAATTGCTTCCTGACAATCGGGAATATTGAATACTCCATCAGCGGAGATGTTATAGCTCCTGGCTTTGTATTAAGTTCTGCTAAATTTTTGTGGCTTTGAACTTTTACCAGAACTCAGTTAAATGATTTTTCAGTTCGACAAAAGTCCCTGTTTTATTTACTCATCCGTGTTTGCAGGAAGCTGTTTGAGGACTTACGCAGACCTGTGGCTGTGTGTGGCAGTGGCCTTGTACTTTTGCTTCTCTTCTTTCTCATGACACTTGATTTCTATCCCTGCATATGCTCCTTCAGGTGCGTCTGAAGGGTCCATAGCACATGTGCAGCAGAGAAACCTGCTTTGGTTGTTAATGTATGCTTTACGGCAGCAGGTGTGCATGTGTGTGAGTCTGAGTGTGCGTCGAAGCGGAGCCGGTCTGGTCTTAGATTTAGAGGAGGAAGCCAGTGTCAGAGCTGAGAGATGAATCCCTCCTGAGGGATCCGATAAATAAGGAAAAAATATCTTTGAAAAAGGGAAACGCAGCTGTTTCCAAGGAGAAGTCAAAATAGCGGCTTCACATTCCACAGTCGCAAGGTAGAAGGCCGCCTTATTCTCTTCCCTCTCCATCTTCACCTCCGCCTTTCTTCCCCCTCCACTTTCTCCGTCATGAAGACAGTCAGACCTCAGCGTAATTCTCTCTGGAACAACTGCGGAGACCACAATGCATTTCAGCTGCTTTGAAGCAGAGCAAACGATCCACTGATAAATCAGCCTATGTTGGGTCCCCCCCCCAGGGCTGACTTAAATGTAAGACCTTCTGCCTGTTTTACACAGGGGCTCTGCTCCAAAAACAGCGACTGTAATCGGATACCTAGATATTTAAAAAGCAGGAGGGTTTTGAAAGAAAAAATCTGGAGAAAAATAACGTTTCTAATAATACATCTGTCTGCAATGTTCAATGTCAGCACAGTGCTGGTAAGTGGGGAAGCCTGTGGATCTGCACACAGGTTCAGCTTATGGAAAGCAAATATTGTACATAACTGCTTTGCTCATTTGTATTATTGTGCAGAGACTCAGTGACTGCTGCTAGAAACCCCCTAACAAAGCAACAAGAAAAGTTACAAAAATATACATGTATCCTAATATTAAATTTTGGTTTTTAAAGGAGGTCCACCATATAAAAACAGCACAATTCATATGTGCATTGCAAAAAAAATCCCACTAGAAATAAGTCAAAAGTTTAGAATTTACTTTAAATAAGCAAAAAGTAAATTGCCAATGGGATAACAAGAATGGTCTTACCAAATATTCTTAAATTAAGAAAAATGTTCTAGTCACTAAGAAATGTTTACTTACAATCCCACTCCAATCATCTATTTCAAAAGTGTTCCCAGTGATTATGATTTTGGCATTTTTAGCCACATTTAAAAAAAACGTGTCGATTTCTAGGACAGTTTCTGCAGAGCGCCAGTGGATCGTTAAAAATTTGCAGAGTTGTGGACTGAATTATAGGCAAAGAGTAAGCCCGCCCCTACTTCCCGACATCTTTCTGTTTACACGCTCTCCCGCTAGCTCACAGCCCGTCATAACTCCAACTTAACATTACCAGTGCAACAAAAATGGCGAGCAATATTGGAGCTATCCAGCCTCACAGTTTTGATCCAGATTCCAGCTCAAGACGTACATGGATCTATTTGTCTACAAGTGGATGCATCAGAATGGAACAGAGCAGGAAGCTTGTGGCCTGCTGTTGTGGGTTCTACGTCACACTTGCAGGCTTTTTATGCAAAATGTTATTGTCTGCTCCTGATTTACAAGGAACAAAGTAATTCTTAAAAAATTCAATGTTATGCTTACATTTCTTTATATACGTCCTCCATCATGAGAAAAATGCCACAAAAACATGATTTTTATAGCAGTGGGTCTTTAAACTAATATTATTTTGCTATTGGTAAACTTTCCTAACAACATTAATTTTCATGCAAGACATAAAATAAGACAATTTTTCTTTAAACAAACGACTTTTGAATTACTTAAGATTCCGTTTTTGCAGTGTGTGCAACTCTGAGCGTGCTGATCACAGTCAACACAACAACAAACAGAAGATTTCCTCTTTGGAACAAGCTTCTTGCTGGACTTTTGAGCAGTCAGATAAGGTAACCAAGAGACGGGCTGCTTGGAGGTGTGGACGGTGTCTCTACAGGAGGAAGGACTGGGCAGAGTTTCCCCTGCACATCCTTATGATAAGATCCTGATATCCAAACCGCCTCATGGCACTTGGGGGAGGATGTACAGTTTCTTTTTTTTTCACATTGAGTTGCTTTAATTGAGAGTCAAACCCATTTAGGCATGTTCATTCATTTTTGCACTCACAGAGATACATAAGACCACTAAATTGTTTGGTACTATCTGATTTCTTTGAGGCCTAAAGCTGAGCAGTTTACATTTCTAAATGTAACAGCCTTCCACACAGCTTTCTTTTCCTAAACTCGGTCTCTCCTTCTTAAAAATATTCCCCTCTCTGTGTCAAGGCTGGAAAGTCACTCTGAGGGGTCAAACTTGGGCTCATAAATTTGTCTGCGGCAGCAATGGTAAGGCGGGCTACTTGTTACGTTTGCGCTTGCGTGGGGGCCCTTTTCTCCGAGTTGTTGTTTCAGGCACGTCCTCTTCGCAGAGGCAGCCAGTCTGACAACACACGGGGAAAAAAGCGAGCGGCGTGGGATTTTTTTTTTTTTTTTACTTATGTGACAAAAGTGGGAGCTTCTTGCGTGAGCACTCACAGTCTGAGGAGTCCCTTCAGCAGAGTCAGTGCAGACAGATACGTCAGCGTTCGTGTATGAGGGTCTTGCATGGAGAAGTGTGCACATGCAGCCCTTGACATGCAGGAAAAACGCTACCCTAACACACTTAGCATGTTAAATAAACACACAATGTTTATGGACATCACATTTCCATGCCCATTGTGTTTCAAAGGAATTGAATTTTTCTACCGTGTTTTGTCATCACAATCCAGCTGAAAGAAAGGCATTTATTTCTATTAGAGCTTTTTTTCATTTTGTCTGTCCAATAAACACTTAACAAAGCATTTTTTTTACCTTTTGCACGCCAAGAAGCAATTGAACCATAAAAAGTGCAGATTGATATAGTGATGATGGCATGAAATGTTCTGTTTTTGCTGCAAATGTAATCACATATTTGAAGAAAAAAAATACTTTTTGGAAAACTAAAGTAATGTTTTCATAGTTCAATGGTTTTAGGGAAGAATGCAATCAATCTCTATCAAAACTTTTAAAATCTATTTAGGCACAAAGCATCAAATACCCACTCCGATGAAAATTGTCTTTTTGGTGTTTATAACAATTTTTTCATAATGGAGGACAAACATTACAAAAATGTACGCTTAAAATTGCATTTCTGAGCATTTCTTTACTCAACAAACATCTCATTGCGCTTGTTCAAGGTCACCGAAGGCTTTCAATCAGCTGAGATCTGCCCCCACCCTTTAAACATCCTCCACATGGTTCTCTTTTCTTCATCCTTTTATTGATTTGAGATGAATTTCCCACAAATTCACAGAAGAATGTGACAGCAGGAATACCCAACGAGACATTTACGCCGTTCCCGCCTGCTGGTCGTTATGATAATGGATGGAGTTTACTGGGCACGGGAGATGACTCTTCTGCAGGTGTTCAGAGGTTCACAACCTTTATACCCCCCCCGTTGAAATTCCAAAGGCAAACCAGCTCCGGAAACCAGAAAATACTGTCGTGCAGTGTAACCCCAGAAGTGACATCTCAATAATCTCAGCAAATGAGTCATCTGAGAGAGGAAAACGTGATGTTTCTGAAAAGCAGCATGGAAACAAATGACTGTTTAACGTGAATTCAAAAGAGTCCTTCAAATCTACCAAAACAACATAACACAGTATGAAGGAAGTGGAGCCGTGGAGCACTTGGGGGACCCATGGGTCAGCGTGAATAGAGTTGTTTTTGAACGTCAGATCACTGCAGCATCTGCATCCCATGTTTCACGTGTAACAGCAAAACACTTTCATCTGTGGGTCACCTGACCTTTCTGCAAGCGCTCCCAGTGACTCAGCTAACATCTGCATGCAAGGTCACTGTATATCTGCAAAAACACCTCTGGGATTAAAGGAAGCTCAGTGGAAAATGATGCATAAATATGGGAAATTTTCATGATAAATCATCTTCATATTCTAGGCTGCTCTTAAATAAATGTTGTTATGTGCAGGTTTCAGAAATCCAACAGTTACCAACACAGGTTGATAAATAGATTTTTAACAAAAGGGTGTCTTTATCTTAAAAAAGAGAAAAAAGAGATTTGGGGCAAGTTGAGTCGAGGTGCAACCATCCATCATTCTGTCAATTCAGAAGCAGACAGAACAAAACAACAGATGAGTCCAACAAAAGTCTGGCTAAAAAAGTAAAACAAACAAATCAACAATAAAGTCACGTTCGAAAGCTCAAATGAAAAATGTTTTTTATATTACATATTTGATTTTGTAGCTTTTTCTTCAAATTCATAGATTGTGTTGATTTTTTTTTTACATTTCAGTCTTTTATTACAACCTAAATTCATGATTAAACATCCAAACAAACCTTTGGACAAAAACCTTAAGAATCAAGAAGTTCATGAATCATGAATCCAAACACAGTACCTTTTTTAGGTTGCAACATTTAATCCTTTGTTTTCTTTTTGTCTCCACCCTTCACGTATGCAGACATCAGATGTGCAAAGAAAGCACGACACAAACACTATTTGTAATGACCTCTTCTGTGTGGGCTCCACAGAGACACTTAAAACAACACAAAGACTGAGTTTTGAAACCCTCTTAGGAGGTGACAGCAGCGCCGGAGGTAAAACGCACACTCACAAAAGGCAAGAGATGGCTCATCTACACAAGGTTTGTGCAATCGTAGCTGTGGGTGACACGCGAAGCCAGCTAAAGGTGACATTTAAAGAAAGGCAGATGCAGAAAAAGCACCTATCTCAAGAAAGTGAAACTCTTAAAGACACAGAACACAAAACAGAGGAAATTCCTCCGTGTCTGCAGCCACAGGTGATAGATGAGAGCAGCAGCTCCTAATCAGATGTTCCTGAAGGTTTATCAGGCCTGTTCACTGAATCGTTACCAGCGGGGAGTGTGCTGCACTTCACCTCCTTATCTGGTCACACTCCTTCATCCCGCTGCACTATCGCTCTGAGCTGGAGCTGCGCCCGACCAAGACACAAGAATTGATGGGAAGGGAAAGGCCGGCAGGAGAGGAGCGAAGCCAGAGTTGTAATCTCTGTACTTAGCCTCAATCTCAGCTGCCATCACGTCAAGGAGGAGAGTTATGGCGTGAGAGGGAGAGATATGATCGGGGTGGGTGGGCGTAGGGCTGGAGGAGCCATGTGTGTACGTGCTGGGCGTTCAAGCGGGGTGTGACAGAGATGACTTCAACTTTAAACGGAATGCTATGTTCATAAATGCTGACCTGAAAGGTCATCCCGCTCTCTGTGTCTTTGCGTGCATCACCACTTATGAATAACAACTAACTAAGCACAATAAACTGTTTGAAAGGTTTTAAAACCTTGTTTATAGACATTCAAGATATTTTACCAGGTTTAAAGTTGTTTTAATTTATCTTTGCTCTCTACAACTTTGAAAACTTTTCCCAAAATCACCACAGGCTCATTAAGAGCTAGTATTAAGAAAGGAGAAAGTTATTATTAAAATGAATGAAAATGATTTTGCTCCATAATTTAAAGAATGGAGAAAAAAAAGTATTTAAGTATTTTACTGTAATTTTTAGTTTGATTTAAGGATGTTATTTTCAATTAAAATAAATGTGGACACGTTATAGTTATAGACTGGCATTCATTATCATTATTTTGGAAACAAAAATTTATATTTATGGTTTAAGAATAAGTGCTAGTCTTAGATTTTATGAAGATTTATTAAGATGGGCCAACTTTTACTTTGTATTGTATTCTCATCGTGTTCACATAAAATAAGTCAATTACTATTATTCCACTAGTTTTTTTCTTACCTTTAATCAAACAGAAGAGCAATTAAAATTAAAAATAAAAACCATTCACTTAGAACTAGCAAAATATTACTTAATTTTGGACTGTAGAACATTATTCTTTCCAACAGACAGCTTTTTTAGCCTTTTTTTTTTTCATTTTGAATGCTTGTGTGGAACTCTTTGTTTCCAGATTTTGATATCTTTTATCAGATTTATTAAGTAAAAATAACTTGCAGCATGGACAGACCTTTTCAAGCATTTCTAGTCATTTACCTCCTAAGGTTAGTGTTCTTTTTGTATTTTAGGCTACCTTCATTTGCTAGATATTCACACTGTCACATCTAGAGTCTGTTTAATGTTTGAAAGTAAGCAACAGAGCTGTTGTGTAACACTTCATCCTTTAAAAGAAAACACAAAGTCAGACTGGAAAAGGCATAATCGGGTTAACCGAAGATGTTTCCTACATCAACCCCGTCTGTCTCTGGAGGCCGCGGCGAGTTTTTGCCAGAAGTTCTGACAGCTAATACAATCCAAACACAGGGAAAGGGAAACTCTGAAACCCAATAAGCGGAATTATTTGTGTGTCTTGGGTCATTCTTAAGCAAGTTCAAATATATTTGTACCTGAAGTGAAGTGAAAAAAGATCTTACAAACAAAAATCACTGCAGTAATGTTATTTTTTTTCTTTTTATTACTGAGTCTTTAGGCCACCAGATATATCGTGGATTCATTGCTCATAATGCTCCTTAGAGTGTTTTAAAGCTAAGAAATGACGGGTGGTCCTCTGTTCCTTACAGGAAGTACAATTTATTGAGTTTTTCTCACTCAAACAATTGGCTCTTTGATTGGAGCCAACTGATTATTTGATCATGCAGGGGCTTTGGGGCACATTTCACAGTAGAGGAAGTGGCTTACCTGAGCTTAAACAGTAAGAAATGCAGTCAGGCATCATAAGACAAGTAAAATAGCCATCTAATAATGGCACTTCATTTCTAAATAAGCCTCAGGCAGTCTGGACGCAGTTAAAAACCCACTTTTTTTTAAAGCTTTCTGGTTTGTTTGCCCTTTAAAAGTGTGGGAGGTTGGTTGGTTGAAAGCCTGGCTGTGGATGGGAAAATGTGGCCAGAGGTGGTGACAGACGGGAGAGCAAAAGGGATTAAATCCGTTTTAAATATTTGAGTAAAAATCCATTTAAGTTCATTTTTCAGACACAAGAAAGGAATCTGAGTCTAAACCCCAAACGGGTTATCTAACTTAAGGTGTCCAGGTTAATCAGTTTAGCTCAGAATTAGATATTTAAGTTCAAATGCAAGTCGTATTTAGCCTCTCAGTATGAGAAAAAGTACTGGTGCTTTTGGAGTTGTCCTGGTGCAAATTAAAATTGCATTTTACAACCATTTTGGGAGGTGCTTGGATACATGTTTCATCCAGATGTTGAAGAAGTTTTTACTCTCCCCAAGATGCAGGCCGAAGCGTCACTGCTGAGCCACACCTGTAAAGGAATTTGACTGTGACCTGGCCAAGCACACGCAAAGGTAAAACAATCAGCCATTGCACTTAAAATAATACAGATTAAGTGTAAAATGTATAAACCAAAATTAAAAAAGGTAGACAAAATAAAGTTGAATAAGGCAGCAGAAGCGGTCCTTGCCTCTTATCCAAGCAGGTGGACACCATAGAAAAAAAGTCACTAGTGGGTTGGTTGTCCCCTAGGAATCCTTACCTGTCCATCATGCTTGCATGGAGGAATTACAGTGAGGCAAACGCATCAGAGTTAAATTCAAAAGCAGCATGTACAGATCCTCCTCTGTAGCCTGAAAAACCAACCATTTGTGCATCTTTGACTCACAGAGCAACAGCTCGACCACAAAAAGCAAACCATGTAGGAATAGCAAATTTCCCCATGCTGGCGATTATAACTCTCTCTGTGGCTCAGGATATTTGCTCAGCTGTGTCATTAATCGGGTGAGATTGACCAGTGGGAAACACTTGATGCAGCTTCATCTTTAACACATTATAAATTAGCTTCTAAAAGGCATTTATGTATCTTTATGTGCTGGAGTTCTTCGGCTACACATTTCCTTTTAGCCCCCAAAATCCCTTGTAGTTAAAGTTTAAAGACCATCTCCAACAAAAATTGTGGTTTTGCTGTCTTTAAAAAGTTCTTGTGGCATTGTTTTTGACGATAGAGGACACGTATAAAGAAAAATTAAGCTTTATTATTAATAACTTTATTATTTTCTTTATTCAAATCATTGTGAATAACACGCACGCACAGCGGCTCCACTGTCGAACACTGGCGCCAACCTTCCACCGGAGACAAGTTGGGGTTCCGTGTCTTGCCCAAGGGCACTTCAACACATTGGCGAGCAGGGCGGGAATCGCACCAGCAATCTTCCAATTAGGGGTCGACCACCCTACATCTGCACCATGACCGCCCGGCTAAACACTACATTAAAAGACGACTAGAAACACTTTTACAGCAGATCAAAAGATGTATACTATAAACAGGTCCTTGTTAAGAGCTTTTCAGGATGAGAATAATGCTGAGTCATGCAGCACTTTTCCATGGAAAAGCAGGATGTGTACAAATCAAGCCCTTCCATGAGGGATAAGCAATCAGGAGCTGGAAAACCTGTGATGACTGCAAAGGAGAACAGGATGACTGAGCAACAGGTTCTTTGGAGAGGAAAGCGGGGGCATATGATTTGCAGAGGGAGCATTTGAGGCAAGATGTAAGGCAGGAGCTCCTAAATTTATCTGTGTCCTGAGGGACCTTCAGAAAATGAGCTGTCTGTCCGTGTCAGTCCCTCAGCCGCCAAAGACGTCGGTTTGAAAGAAGTTTCCATCACTGTCATTATATTTGCTGTACAGCCTGCTAATGTGGGCAGGTGAATCCTGCTTTAACCACAAGCTGTCAACTTTTATGGCTTTGACTGAACTGATGAACTGTCTTCCACTGAACAATATTTATCAAATACAGAGCTGCCCTCGCGTGTGTCTGTTAAACTTGCTCAGTGTTATTTAAATCTCTTCAGGCAGGTTGTTTGACTCTTTACTTTACTTCCTTTCATTTATCTTAATTGTAACTTGTAGTTTCTCTCCGGCCACACATGATATCCAGATTTTTTGGGCAATAAGGAGGACCACCCAGAAGTGTTTCGGGCCCCCCGTTTCTCCACGCTGCTGCACCAAAGTCGAGCAATAGACACATTAAAAACTTATCAGATGGTAGTGACAGACAGTAGTCGTGCATGGCTTTATTTGCAAAGCAGATGGAAAGCCTTGGCCTTTTCCAGCATTAATTACAATCACATTCAGGGAGGAAGCCTTCCCTCCTCCAGGGCGGTTAAAACTCTGTGTACGGCTGGAGAATATGGCAACCTAATCCCCCAGGTCACCACAGAAATCTGAGGGAATTGTCAAAAGATGCACAGGACGTGATTAATCAAAGTGGAGAGCCAGATGTGCAACAGAACAGGAGTATAAACCAAAGCTGGAGCAGCAGAGGAAGAACACAAAACCGCAGACACACAAACACAATGCTGCCACCATCACACTCCCCCGCAGGAGCAAAACGGAGGGGCTTTCAATACTTGAGACCTAAAACGATGGCTTCCTTCTTACTGAAGATCTGGTTTTCATCACACGTTGCAACACAGAGGAGTGAGAAGCAGGGGAGCGCTTTCTAACTCATCCGCTTCAGCCTAATTCTCCTCATCATTTGCAGCATTGAGTGGCTCTCAATGGTTCATAAAGATGAAGAGTCACGCATTAACGGACGGTGACGGAGAATCAGAAAGATGGATATGGACGGGATTCTTGAGCGGTGACACATGCTCACTGCTCTCCAGAGCAAATCCTGACACAAGTTCCCAAATGGAATGACAATCCATCTGCATTTAAGCCTCCTTGTTCACCAGCTTGTGACTCTGCCAGAGACTGTTTATCCTCAGCCTCTGTGTTTAGAGTCTCACAGTAAACACTGGAGCTGCTAATGGAAGGAAGGCCTTTGAGCTTTTATGTTCCAAACTCGTTATGATTAAAGTGCCCCTCTTTATCACTGTTGAGGCTAATTAAAGACTAATCTTCTTGGGAAAAACAAACAGTGCAACGCAATTTACACACAAAAACCCACAACTTGCTGCACTGGAGGTTAAGGGGAGGAATAACTCCTTTTTCTACAAATACCAGCGGTGGCGGTTGATGGTGGATTGATGGAGCAGATTGTATGGAGGAGGGAGTCACCACAGGATTCAGAGGGCAACCCACCTCAGATAGTGGGGGGTAACAAGAAATCCCCCCCTGAAACAACCCAAAGCTAGATTTATGAACCACATAGGAAATAAGGGAGTTCTATGTTGTTAACACAATGAGTTTATCATGGGGCACTGATGGGACTTTGCGCAGTGATGGGAGAGTTCAGAGACAGAGTTGGCTCAACAGGTGGATTCAATATATTAAGAGAAGTTTTTTTTTTTAAATAACAGCTTAAACTTCATTGTATCTGTTTTTGGATTACAATTTTATTTATAACTCATTTAATACAGATTACTCACCGAGATTAACGAAACTCATCACCATATCCGCGTCATTCAGAAAAGCTGTTTCTTGATCCGTCGCCAGAGGAGGGCTCTGCGTCGTGCTCATGGACGGGTACCTGTCCAGAATCTGGCTCTTGTCCTCGCTTGATATGGTGTTGTATAAGTCCAACATGAAAAGAGGAGCCGAGTTGTACTTTCCTTGTGACAAGTGCGGCCGCGGTCTGTGCGGCAGTCCCAGGACAGACAGGATCTCCTTTTGCATCTCCCTCTTCTCGTGCGTCCGCAGCCGCCGGTGCATGAAGCCCGCGTGCGCTTCGAAGTTTCCATCCACAGAAAAACTGCTCCCCGCCGTGAACACGCAGTAACAAGCACTCAAGCACAATCCGAGCAGGGCGAGCAGGGAGCTGGTCATGGTGTTGTCCAAAGTCCCAAGTGAACCTGGCTTAGAGTTCTCAGTCGCGGAAAGCAAAGCGTGCGTAATGGTAACCAAAGTCCGTGCGAGACTGCTGTCACAACCACTGATCAGAAACTATAAAAGACTCGATTGTCAAGCCTTTTAAAATACCCTTTGAAGCAAAACACGCTTAAAAGTAGCGCTCCTGCTTTCATTTCTGATCCCTGTGGCGCGCTTCGCTGCTTCGGGATGGAGTGCACCATCAGAAACTTTATTAATTTGAGCGCTCCGGAAAGTCGGTTAGAAGGCTAAAGGCTGTTTTCCAAATCTTACACTGAGCGACAGGACATCTCCTGCTCCAGTGCAGGCCATTCTACTGACTGGGTTTACTCTCCGCGATCTGCGCGCTGACTGAAGCAGTCTTTCAGCAGCTCAACCAGTCTCTGAGCCAAATCCTACAGGTTGTGCGGGAGTCTAGGAGGAACCAGCAGGTTGTAGTCCATAATTTGCGTACGTGCGCACGTACATGCCAATGACCGTGTTAAGTGTGTTCAGAAACCGCCCATTTTGTGCGCAACTTACTCAAAGGTGGAGCTCTTGAGGCTACAAAGACAAGTCCAACATAATACATAATATATATATATATATATATATATNTTAGGCTGTACAGAATGTTTTTTGTTCTGTCAAGGATGATTCTTTAGTGCTGATTTTTGGGTTTGTCTTATTGATTTTGTGTTTTCTTTTAGTTTGTGATGTGAATATTTTCCTTGTGTAATGATGACTGGTCATTAAAGGTGTTTTAAAACTCTGTATGTCTGACTATCTGTTTTTATATCTATATATCTATGTCATCTAAGATCTTGGAGGTAGTATTTAGCTGTTGCATATTTCCTTGTTTTCTGCTGCAGTTTGCCATTTGCATGTGGAATTCCAAGTAACTGTCCTCATCTATGTGTATACATATATATATATATATATATATATATATATATATATATATATATATATATATATATATATATATTTTAAGTCCATATAAATCTTTTCCTAAAACACAAGATCCTTTTCTCCGCCTTTCTTTGACTTAATTTTGGTTTATTGCTCTACTTTGGCTCTTAAGTCTCTTCTGCTTGTTTCACCTATTATTAGTATTGAACTCTAAGACTTGTGCGTCAGTTTAAGGCAGTGACATTTTTCAGTCTGCGCTTTTCTGGTGCTTTTTTGAGCTGCAATGTCCAGTTGAGGCACGACCCCTGACGATGGAATGAGAAACAACAGGCGCAGGCGCACAGACCGCTCTTTACTTCCAGGAGAACCAAAAACTCTCATATCAATTTTTGACTCCAATTTTTGATCGGCATGTGACTCCAATTAGTCACATGCCAATAGAATTGAAAGAGTTATCCATCTTTTTGGGTATTTTCCTCAAGTTAAAATGTTTTGACAGGAGATTTGGGATTGTATTGATGAAAAAAATCGATAATTGTTTTATTTTGTTCTGGACGGATGTCTTGTTCTCTTCAAAGAATATGCTAAATGATTGTGGTCTGCTCTTAATAAATGTCTTGCTCATCTTGGTCACATTGGTAAAATCTCCGGACAAAAGATAAAGATAAAGATAAGATAAAGTTACTTTATTACTTGGGAAATTGGGTCGATGCAGCGACTGTGTACAGGTTCAATAACAAACGAACAAAATTGTGTCTGCATTTGAAAGATTTGATCATTTTTAATTATATATAATATATATTTGAAACTCTATGTGAATTTGTAAATTTAAAAAAGTGCAAAAAGTTTTATTGGAAAAAAATGTGAATGGAATTTTTTATGAACACAATTCTTTCTGTTTCTGTGGTTTAATTTTAACATTGTAAGATTATATTACAGCAAGACTTAAGAAATAAAAAGAAAATCAATGTTAGATTGCTCTTTCTGTAGCTATTTGGAGGAAATGGTAATATTTTATCATAAGGCCACCAATTTTACATTTGGAAACATGGTCAATATAAACAGGAAGGGAAACTAAATGTTTGAACTGTATATTCAACTCCAGTGACAAAATCGAAAGCTGCTTGGAAAAAGCAGCTTTTGGCTCACTGTAATGATAATTGTGTTTTTTGTTCTTGAGACATTTTCTCGTGATGGAGGACATATTTAAATAAAATTATGCTAAAAATTGTAGTTCTCTTAGAAAAAACTTGTAGCTGCAGTAGAAGCTACTATGGCAAAGCCACAAGCTCCCTGCTCCGCTCCATCCACTTGTAGACTTGTAGATCCATGTACGTCTTTGATTTCCTCGTCTGAGCTGGCATCTGTCTCCAAACGATATGGCTGCATAGCTCTGATCGTGCTCGCCATGTTTGTTGCACCGGTAATGTCCGGTTTGGGGTGTGAAGGGCTGTAACCTAGAGGGAGAGAGAGTAAACAGATGGATGATGGGAACAAGGGGTGGGCTTACTACATGCTAACAGTCCTAGCAGAAACTTAGAGGCAAATTTCAAATGAACTACTGCCACTCTGCAGAAACTATGTCCTAGACAGCAAGACAAGTTTTATGATTTTGGCTAAAAATGACATAATCGTAATTAAAAGACCACTGGGAATGCTTTCAAAATAGATCAAAAGATGATTATAGTGGGACTTTAAGAACATTTTTTGCCTTTATAGCTGTATATTTGCAGCCTGTTGATCTGGGGTCAACAACACAAGATCTTATGGGTGGTAAACTCAAAAATCAGAAAATCTTCCTTAGAGGGTCTAAAACAAATTTATGTATAATGTGTAGATTAAAAAAAAAAGTAAAAAATTTCAAAAATTGTAGGTAAATAAAGTAACAAACCTTAATGTATCCTCTCAAGAGCATTATTATTTAAAATATCTATGCCATATTTGCTTAAATTGTGATCATGAAGTCATATTTTGTTCTAAAAGTTGGATTATTTGACTTTGTAAGTCAGCAAATATTTAAGAGAATAGCAAGAATTTACCATCAGAAGGATTCTTTGCAATCCACCCCCCCCCCCTCCTGCTTCGCTCCCATCATTTCTCTTAGCCAACCCTGTGTTTTGTCTTCATGGTGCCTTCAGACCGTGATGGTGCTGATGATAAGGTCTGAAGGTGTCCGTATCTCCCTGCGCCTCTGCTACCCCTGCAGCCAGAGCCTGTCTTATCAGCATGTGAAGAGTGAGAAGCCGCATCAAAGCTGCACATACCACAACCAAGCAAACATTTCCCGTGAATAGCTCCCACACGAAATAACACCCAAGACTCCCAGCTTCTTCTTTTTTCCTTTTCTTACAACAACAAAGTCATATTTTAAGGCTGCAAAACATACCAGCCCAGTCCAGAAGCGATCTTATCTATTATTTGAGACAAATATATCTGAGTGACCGAATGTGTAAAAGGAGGGAGTGCAAATTAAATCAAATTAAAATATTTTTTTTAATTGACAGAAAAGGATACACTTTACAATTGTATTTAAACAAAAAAAATGTGTAGGTTAAAAAAGTTCTGATCTTGAAAACAAATAAGAAGATGTAACTGCAAAAAATAAATTGCATCATGAGATATTTGGGGCCCTAATCAGTTGTGTTCTGCATTCATTCATCAACCCTTAGGCAGTGCAGGTGATGTGTGTGTGTCTGTGTGTGTTGGTGAACTGAAGCTAAAGGAGGAAACATGAAACAGAAGCTCTGTGTCCTGTCATCACGCTGTCTAGACGGGACACCTCCTAGACCTAATGAGGTTTTTGTGTGTCTCAGTTAACCCCCACGCACCTCCTCCTCACTGCTTCCACTCTCTTTTTCCTTAAGAAAAACCACCATAAGTCAAGATTTTCAAACATTTGTACTTTCAGTGTGGATTTTTCGAATGCAAATTTTGCCTTAGATCCACAGGAATAGCTACACCTGTTGAATTTCCTTCTGTAGTTACATTGCTCTGGTTTTGCACATGCATGCATGCACAGGAGTGCCAGCAGACAGCGTGAAAACCATCAAGTGGTTTTTAAGATGAGTTGAAGCAACAAGCTCCCGTAGGTGCGTAGCTCCTCGTGGCTCTGAAGTTGGCTGGTTTTGTGGTCGGAGTTCACTGCATTTGTAAGAGAATCCTTTGGGAAGCTTGTTTTGGTAAGTTTCTCTTTTTCAAATTCATAACATATTTGAAAAGTTGTTCATCATGCACTCTTAGACAGCTGAAAGATCTGTAAAAAAAATCACCTTGAAATGTCCAACTTTTTTAGGCTCAATCTGAGGAGAACTTTCCTCCTCTTCCTTCCCCTGCCGTGAACTTGATCGCTCCTCGGATGGCTTCCTCTTGGATGACAGGAACTCCGTGATCAAACTCATACTGAAGGGCCTGGAAACAACCAGAAGCAAAAGTGACGAATAATGAGCTCAGTTATGTTCAACTAACATAACAATTCTGATTTAAAAGCATGTAAGTAAAAAACAAGAACATGTGGAATTTATTCTTGCAAAAAAAAAAAGAGGATGTGTGTTAACAAACTACTATAGTACATCTACAAGACCAAAGTGATCAGTTGTGTACTGATTTCATTTAATTAAATGTTTGATTTTTCAAAGAAATGATAATGTCAAGGGAGAATTCTGGATTTTTCTAGATATAAGCTAAAGAAGAAAACCTGGATTATGATGTAAAAAGTCTGAAAGCGGGCCAGCATTTCTTATGAAATACCTTAAATCTCCCCAAAGAATCAGACTGGCCTTTGTGCTAAAGTTCATACATGCTGGATACAGACATCCGGCAGACAGAACATTTATTCAGACAGAATACATTTGGAATAATATATTTGGAATGCTGCCAGGAAAATGGCTATTTATAATAGAGCCTTAGCATAACATCCTTAGCCCGTCCATCTCATGAATGCCTGTCTAAATTTAAGGCAGGCACTTTATCATTGTGTCAAAAAACTGAGATTGGCACTACCTTGTCATCTCTGGTCTGGTCCAAAACTACAAAGGTTCTCAATCACTCATGAGATGAACAAGATTTTTCAGTCTAAAATTCTTCCTGATTCTGTTTGTTTACTTTTTGGCCTTTATAATAATGTCAAATAAAATACTGGACGTCACCTATTCTCCTATTGGGATGACATTGGACTATCATAGATTAAGATTTACCGGTAATTTCCTGATGTGTAATGTGCTCTAAACCAAGGGATTTAACTAAAAAGCATTTCTAGATTGTGAAAAGGTGTTGATGATTCTTGATTCTGATCTTTTCATGAAGTCTGTATTGACTAGATATTGTGACAACTTTAACATAAATCGATGTCAAACTGTTGACTGACAGACTTTTTTTGCTTTGTGTCACCATAATCTGTCCCTAAAAAAATGAAACATTTTCAAAAAATATATCTAATCCAAAAAAAGTCTAAGTTACTTTGTAAACTATCCGATTATTTAGATAACATGTTTTTATTGTAATTTGTGAAATTTGTAAGAAATATGTCAGAAGATTATATTGTTTTACGTTTTTAATAACTCATTTGAAGTGAATACAATTCAGGGACTATGACAAAACAAAAATAAAAAAGAAAGCAAGATGAAAATCTGGAATATAAGTAAAAAGTTTAAAGGATTCTGCAGTCTGAGGAAATAGGGATAAACTGAAGTGCACCTGTGTGAAAGACGAAGCATCGAAGCAGCTGTGCACGGCGGAGGAGCGGTCCGCCCGCAGACACCGCTGAGGAAAGGAGCTGATCTCCTCTGCCAACTGCAGAGACGCCTGTAAAGCTGTGTTTACGCAAAAAGTCAGTATAAAAACATTTACCCTAATGTTCATTATCAAGTAATTGGCCATCATTAAAGAAATGCTGCATCCATTTCCTATTTATAGCTTTAGGAAATCATCAGTTCCTCAATGTCGCTGAGCTTTCACACCACTCACATGAAAGGACTGGACAGCATCCAGATCACTTCTGTGTAAAAACAGCTCTCCCTCCATTCTCCATGGCACACTTTGATGCCACATTTGTGGCGGCTGCTATTTCTCCTCTCCTCTCTGATCTTTAACGTATTACTGCAGTTGGGTAATTAGGCTGGAGATCAACAGGAGGAAGAAGAACTTCCTAAAACACTTAGACTAATCATCTAAGCAGGGATCAGAGACGTGAAGAGCAGATGGATTAGTGGACGGCATGGCATCTATCACTACAACAACAGAAATGCTCCATTAGGGTTCTGGGACCACTACATGATGAAGACGGAGGTGACTAATGACGACTTATATATTCGCTGCGGTGAAGAATCCAAATGCAACAGATGCGCCGAAGGACATTTGGATCAGGTGCCATGTAAAACAGATTCCAAACTTTTTGTTAAAGTGGTCGGCTCGGCCTGCTCTAAAGGAAAACATTATTTTGTCAGCTCTGCGTACTTGAACATGATTTATTGAGATCATATTCCCTGTTTTCTTTGTTTCCTGTCTTCAGCTCTCACATGACATCACTTGTTGGCTTTTAGAAGCCAAGAAAAAAAAAAAGCTTCAGACCTGAAAGTGAATAAAGATAACTTTCAGAACCTCCAGATTTAATTATTTTGGAAATGGAGCACAGTTGGGAGCTTCTTTTGATAGGATTAAAGCAACCTTTAATCTTCTGCACAAGGACACAAACATGAAACAATGAGCTAATGTGAATACCTTGGCCGCTTGGGACGACTCTGTTGGCCAGCCCGTAAGCGAGAGCCTCCTGTGCTCCGACAGGTCGTCCGGTCAGAATCAGGTCAAGCGCTCGGGATAGGCCAATGAGGCGAGGGAGCCGCACCGTGCCGCCATCAATCAGGGGAACTCCTAACATTCAAATCATGTTTAGTATTTTTACAAAAAATAATAAAGGTGTGTCCAAATTGCCCCCCCCTCCCCTACTGTCTAATGCAGCACAGCATTTACTTAAACATAAAGTTGCATTGATAGGAAAAGCAAAAAGAATAGGAAGTCTACAACAAAAAGTCATTTTTTTTAGTTTGCTGGTTAAAAATCAAGAAAAAGAGGAGGGTTGTTCACTTTTTGATCAAACAGAAATCTTTAAATGTTAAAAGGAAAATACTTATTCAGGCTCTTCAGACTCAAACTTCATCAAACGAGGAAAGAGTGACCTGAATTAAGCAGCTTGTTTCCCAAATTTTGGGATCAATTTACTGCTGTAAGGAAGGTTTAAGATGGCTGAAGGTATATGAACAAAGTAAATCTCTTTCTGCTTATTAAAAAAAGGTTTTAAAGTAGAATCCTTTATTTTTAAATAAAATCTGCAACAGTTTGTATTAAGGGACTCCTAGTTCGTAGAAAAATGGATGGAGATTAGTTCTGCAACAATTTCACATCTCACCTTAGTTTTCTCTTCAGAAACTCAAACCTCGTCTTCCTCATGTTTTATTGCAAAGGGACAGAGAGGGAGAGAAAGAGTACACTGCATGTTATAGTGAGCCTCTGGCACCTTTCCTAATTCCTAAAGAGCACCAGCTGTAACTGGCACATGTCCTACTGTTCCGCTCCACACCACAATCCAAAATGCATAATACCTCCGAGTCACTGATTCTATCTGACCGCCGCTTATTGAGAGCACATGTGTCCAACATGTTTTCATAACCCCGAGTGATCGCGCAGCTTTCCCTTCAGATGTTCTCTTTTTCTTATTCTGTGCAGTGAGGGGGATGTAAAGTGATTCTGAAGCTAGCCAGCTTCTTTTTTCATGTAGTTTAAATGAATCCAACTGGAATAGCACTGGTGATAAATGTGTGGCGAATCCGAGGCTTTGGTTCAGTGGCTGCATCTGACGGGGGAGATTGTGATTAAAGACAACCCTCTATAAAAAAGCTCAAAGAAATAAACACAGGAGCATGTGTCCAACTCAAGTTTTTCACTTCACGTAACAGACTTTCGTACCGTGGCCCTAAAGGGGAAATCACACCAACAAATCACTGGATGCAACAACATATTCAAGATCATGTTAGTGTGGTTTGTCCTTCAGGGCCACCGTATTTGCTGCTGTCACTTTATCCCACATTAAGACTTTTCTTTTTTAAACTCGGTGTCTCCGGGGTCTTTGCACGTAACCGTTGGGAACCAATTCAAGCAACACCACAATCCTCAGTGCCTCCAACTTAATTACAACAAGGAGGTCCTCCTGTCAGGTCCAGCTCTTGATTACAGGAAGTGGTAGATAGAGAGAAAGCTGAGTGGAGGGAGAGGGAAGCTGGAGTGAAGAATGGAGATAAAAGGCTCAACTCAAAGAAGAAGAAGAGATAAAGACACAGGTTGACCTCCAGTCTGGGTCTTTAGTGCTGCTGTTGGCACCACAGCTATCAGCAGCAACCGGAAGGATCTCCCATCTTATCCGCTGCAGCCGTCTCCCCCTCCTCTGCCTCTGATAACCCCGTCTTTCATTCGTCCTGTTTGACAGACCTGTACTTTGGCCCACATGACCGTTAGCCAGCAGCTTCTTGAAATATTGTTCGATTTATAAGGCGGACTAGGTCATAAAGGGGCTTTATAGGTTTTTTGAGGAGGAAATGTTTGTGGGGGATTCTAGTTTAGGATAAAGGTGGAACTGTATCTCATGCCTCCGTAAGCTTCTAAGCCTTAAAATCCCACTTCAATCATCTTTTGATCTATTACAACAGTGTTCCTAGAAGTCTTTTAATTATGATGATGCAGTTTTAGGCTAAAATCTAAAAACCTGCCGGTTTGTAGGACGTATTTCTGCAGAGCAGCGGTAGTTCATTAGAAATTCACCTCTAAGCTGTGGGTGGAACTGTTGGCGCGGAGTAAGTCCACCTCATTTCCCATCATCCCTTATTTTACACTCTGTCCAACTAGTTTACAGCCCCTCACAATCCAGATGTAACATCACGGGAGCAACAAAAATATGGCGAGAAACATGGAAGCTATCGCTTTGCACAGCTTTGAGCCAGATGCAGGCTTGGACGAAGAGAACGAAGACGTACATGGATCTTTTTGTCTGCAAGTGGATGCATCGGAATGGAGCAGAGCAGGGAGCTTGTGGCCCGCCGACTGTAGCACCTGTTTCACTACAAGCCTTTAAACAGCATTTAATCATCTGCTCCTGATTCACAACTATTTTAATAAAGAGATAATCAGAAACACAATTTTAACCTTCATTTTCTTTACATATGACCTCCACCATGAGAAAAATGCCACAAGAACATGTTAAAAACACCATTTTTGTTAATGTGAGTCTTTAAAAATAAATTAAAAGCAGATAAACGTAGCATCCAAACAGGGGCTGGTGTCAAAATGAGTCAGCAGAGTCTATTGTTATATAACTCCAGACACAAGGTGGTTCTCTTCCTGCAGCACCAGGTCATCACTGCTTATCTGACTTAAGTGTAGCAGAAGCCTGCAGGGAAGAATAGTCCTTGTGTTTTATCTTGACTTTGATATGTGTTTGCAGGAGAACAACAGATGACTGAATACTCTTGAGTCATCAGAAACTAAAAACTTTGACTTTCAGTGACTTATCACATCTGCAAAACCCTCTCCATGATCCGGTGAGCTTATCTTGAATAGCAAACGTTTATTTTATATGCAGAGGAAAGTCCTTCTGTCAGCGTCTTCCCGTCTGTGGCTACCTTTAGACCCCGAATGCTGAGAAACGTGACACACTCGGGGTGTTCTGGTTGACTCCTGGTGCTGCTGGCCTCCCGGCCACATCAAAGCCGGTCCCAGTACAATGGCCTCCCGTGGGGGTAATGCGATTAAGTTTGATTTGGATTAACAGTTTCCGGATCATTCCAGACTAAATGGACAGAAGCAAAGGAGCAAACATTCAGTGGGAAGCTTTGAAAACTGTCTGGGAACAGAGGGAAACCAGCTCAGCTGGGTTGGGTCAGGGATGAGCGCCTCCCGATTAACTTCATGTTTTAGCCCACTGCTTTAACACCAGGGAGATTTTTAGCTACAGAAAATAACTTAGAGGTTTAGCTGCTCCTACAAAAGCAAAATGATGTTGTCTCTGATATTCATTGCAATAAAAATGCCCAAATACATGTATGCATGTGAATTTTTTTCTGAGGTTTTTTTAAGTGGTTTTCCAGTTTGTTCATTCCTTCTGGAGGAAAAGTCGGCAGTTTCAAAAATGAGGGGCGGTCTGAAGAAATCACTGCAACATGTCGCTTAGGTTCAAACTCACTGAACAGGTGTTTGGGTTGGCCCGCTTTATGTCAGCTTCTGGATTGTGGTTTGTCTTCGGTTCAAGACTTTTTTCATTTTCTTCATCTTTCTGTTTTTCGTCACACTCATTCAGCTGCCCAGACTGAGAGTTGACAAGAGTGAGAAAAGGGGGATGAGCCGGCAGGAGGCTGCAGATAAACCAAGAAAGGTCTCAACTTCAGACATTAAGATGCAGCAACAAGCCGGCGGATCTTTATTCTTGGAAGAATTAGTAGCTGTGTTTGTGTTTTGGGGCAAATTATCCTATTTAATGTGTTTTCTTGCTCCTGGTTTAGGGCACAACTCAATGATGGGGAAATCAGAATATCTTTTTTCTGTTTTATTCATGTCTTATGAGAATTAAAAAAGCAGGAGACGCTAATACCAGATTCCTGTGACGTAACCGTCTCCTCCCTCTCATTTCCTCCCTGGCAGGGCAGAGGGGGCCCCCAGACAGGAAGCCGCAGGTTTGCGCAGCCAATCATGCGCCAGAAAACTGTCAGATCCTTGTGGTGCGCAATGGCCCACATCAGAGCAGAAACGCAAGCCTCTGAGGGTTTTTCAACTCCAAAACCACCAGGGATTCCCTCCGGCCGTTGCCATCTGTGCCCGACCCAAGAAATGGTAACAGAGTCCAACCATTAAAAGAAAATAATCACTAAGAGACAGTGGATCTTTAAATAAACTGCGGCTCCCACAGAACAGATGTACTTTACATGTAAGAGACAACTTTCTTCTATTAATTGAAATTTTGATAAATAAATCCAAATCCAAAACTTTTTTTAAACTTATGGATCACCTAAGGACCTAAAGTAAATATAAACAGGTTTATGAAACTGATGTTTCACACACACTAAAACCATCTGATGCAGCTTGAAGTATTTAACTAATCATATAAACCCCATTTACACATTTGACTAATCGGACGTACTCCTTCACACCATTGACCAATCAAATGGAGACGCTATGCTAGATGCCTACCTGCTACGTAGACCTGAGTCATTTAGAGAAAAGTTAGACTTATGTTGAAATGTATTAGTTGTAGCTTTGCTGTTTGTTCATATGGCAAGTCATATCATGATCGCAAAATTGATCACTATCGCAATAGTGTGAAGTTATTCTCATAGTGTGTAGCTCAACTAAAATCTATTAGCATCGTGCAGAGTTATCAATTGTACGAAAAACCAAAAGCTTAATTAGAGCTGAAGAAAAACCTGTTTAACCCTCATAGTCTCTGAACTGATGGCTGTTTATCATAAAGTAGGACTGACATCAACCCACACCCCCACACCCCCCCAAATTAGAGTTTTCATTCAAAATTTAACATGAAGGTTTCAAAAAAGATTTTTAGCATTAAAAGTTTTGGTTTATGAAAAACATACCAAGAGTTTTGACCCAAAATTGTGATCCTTGAAATGAAACCTTGGAACATTGGACCTCAGTAGAGCTTCTTTAGAAATATTTGAATAGTTTTCACTTTGTCTTTGCTTTTGGATTAATCCTTTTTTGTCTCATTTGATATTTTGCTATACAATATAAAACTGTTTGATCTAAACGTTTGTGGGGGGGTTTTGTGTAACAAACTGACAAAATGTACGACTCTGAATTGAATTTTTTGGCAGTTCATCAGGTTCAGTGTGGAATTATTGTACTATACAATTTTTAAAAAGCTGAGGTTGTAATGAAAAGATAATTATCAAGCATTGCCCCAAAAAAGAGTTTTAAAGATCAATTAAAAAATTGCATTCACATAGCCCCCAGCAATATGCATTCAAGCAACAACATCCAATGAAAATTGACCGTTTTGGGCTTCTACGTAAAAAACATGTGGTCATTGAAAGTGCGCTGGAAGTTAAACCAGCTCACAATTTGACAAATCGGGGACTCAGATTTGGTAATAACGTTTTATGCTGTTAAAAAATTATAAGATATTCAAAAGTTAAGCCTTTGCATCCTGCCTTAAATGCCACAATGATGACGGTAAAATTGCTATTTAACTGGAAATTCAGTCGAACAGAGAGACGTAAGGCCCCGCCAGGATGTCTTCCTGTTAAATTACAGGCCTGGGATGATAAGCTTTGCATGTTTACACTTTAGATCTTACTATTCCCAGTAAATTATAGTACAACAGCTGTATTTTTAAATACCATGGTTGTATTTTAAGCCATGGTTTTAGTTATATGGTATAATGTGAATGCTGTTTGAGAGAGAAAATGGAGAAAGAGGCTACTGGATTTCTTTGGAAAGTTGACTCTTTAGAAGCCAAGCGAGTAAGAAAAAAAGTGTCAGCAAACTGCAAAAGACAGCAACGATTCTGTTCATGCAAAGGATTTGTGACACCACTAATATACAAGCCCAGTACGGCCTTGCAGTGGAAACCTGGCAGTTGGCTGTTTCCTCTCCTACTTATCAAGGCTGCCCAGCAGAGCCTGGCTGCGCCGCCGAAAGGTCACGGTCACCGGCATTATCGCACTATGACTCCATCCTCGCACACAAACAAGAGGAGGCAGGAGTGATAACAGAAAACATAGTAACAAAGCAGAAAAATAAAAAACAGAGACGACTTCCTGGTATTTGAGAGGGGAATGATATATGCTTGGAGGAGGGAAAAAAAAAACCCAGAAAGTTCTTTCTATAACAGATATAATTAGCTCAGGGGAAAAACACACTGGGATGCCAAAAATAAAATCTACAGCAAACCGAAATATGTATTTTACTAAAGAGCTGTTGTTTGGGTAATAACGATAGATTGAAGGTGATGACTAATGCTTTTAGTGTGACAGCCGTTAAAAACAGTCCCACTGCAGGAAGAGAACAACCTATGACAGCAGCACTACAATACTAAATTTGGACAGGATTTGGGTGTTCCTCAAAAAAAAACACCTTTTTACAGGAACAAACAAAAACAATACAAAAGAAATTAAAAAGTGTTTATAATTTTTTTTTTACTGTTTTCTAAATTAAAATGTATCTAAAAGTTTTAGAACTTCCTGAAATGACATGAAATGAGTAAACAAAAAACAAAGTTATCAAATTGTCTCTCCTTATGGGTAAAACTTTACAAAAAAAAAGGAACATTCCTGTTTTTTCCAGTTGAGGATTTTTATTTTTTTCTAAAGATCCACTTAAATCATCTTTTGATTCATTTTAAAAATGTTGCTGGTGGTCCTTTAATTATGATTACCATTTTTAGGCAAAATTAAAAAGGTTTGGAGCCCGATGTGAGTTCAGAGAGGAACAGGAAGACACATGCGGATCTATTTGCCTACAAATGGATGCATCAGAACGGAGCGGAGCAGATAGCTGCTGGCCTGCCGACTTTAGCACCTCAATGCTACAAGCTTTTTCAAACTGATCATTTCATATGCTGCTAATTCACCGTGATTTGTGTAAAGAAATTGTCAGATTTAAGCTTAATTTTCTTATATCTTGAAAAAAATGCCACAAGAAAATGTTAAAAAACACCCAAAACACAATTTTGATTGGAGTGGATCTCTAAAACATTTAGTTTTGTCTCTTCTTTCTTTCTTCTGATCAAATCAAAGATAAGCAGGACCTTTAACTTCGAGCTTGTTTTATGTTGTTGCTGGCCCTGATCCTGGAGCAGAAATGACATTAGAGCGTTATTTATCATACGAAACAGTTTCAAATCTACTGGCTCTTGTCAGGCTTTTTTTAGCCAAAGAACAATGTTGTTTCAAGAAGAGGGACCTCTAAGTTTGGCTGATTTCTGCCCTGACAAGGGTGGTCAAATTGGTTTTGAGAACATGAAACAGAGCAGCTCCGACTACAATAGCTTTTTCAACAGGAAAAACTCTCCATATAGGAACAAAAACTGGTCTTAAATAAACGTAAAAGATAAAACAGTTACATTATTGCTAATAGCTGTAATGGCAAAAATGCTGTAAAACTTTTTTTTTTCATTGCTAAGTTGTCAGGAGACAAATTGTATAAGAAAAACTAGAAAAAAGTCCAAAGGAAAGAAAATGGTTTGAAGTAACTCTAACAGTCTTCTTCAGACTATTGATTTTATTATAAACAAAACAAATATTGATCATTTTTATTCCTACAAAATTCTCATTAAAGAGGTGGTTAGGTCTATATGTCCAGATGTGATACAAAAATCATTGGAAAACTGTATCACTTGAGAAGAATAAGTTGTTTATGGCTGTAGTTAATGTGCTTTTGCTTGGAAATGAATGAATGAATTCACTCCAAACCCCTTTTCCTGACAGTTATTTACCATCATAGGAAAAGCTGAACAACAGAACCACAATCCTGACCTGAGCAGCAGGAAAGGTTAGCGCTGTTGTGAGCCGCCACACGTACCGAACCTGCGACAGAACACCCCCATGATGGCGCTCTCCTCCATCACCCTGAGATCTGCCAGCAGGGCCAGTTCCAGGCCTCCGGCCACCGCAAAGCCACTGACGGCTGCTATCAGCGGCTTGGAGAGCTGCAGACGGGACGGACCCTGCAGGGATAAGGCTTCCTCAGTGGGTCAATAACGACAAAATGATCTAAACAAACGATGTAGCATATGATTGCATCAACTAGTACTATACAGAACTTTTTGAGGTTTTTTTATACAGTGAAGGAGAAGAAAAATCTCATTAAACATCCATCAATTTTGCAGTATAGCTGAACAACTTATGGATGAGACTTAAAAATATGCCCTAATTCTCCCATGTTTTTCAATAATTAAAAGTACATAGGATTAGACCCAACTAATAAATCTGGACCATCTATCCACAACAAATGTGTTTTAGCAGAATTAACCTTTAATAAATATAGCACCAAAAAAATGGGAACATTTTTCTTTTTTTAAAGTTTTACAAATTTTTTTAATGAATGCAACCTACGAATTTCTGCATTTATAAAATTAGCTTGGACTACATCTTAATAATTACATTCTTACATTCTCTAAAATCCTGTTATTTATATTTTGTAGAAACCTTGAACTCTTTGACATCATTCAGAAATGCACAGTCACACAGGCACATGACCCAGGAGCGGCTCACCATCGGACCGGGATCCTTTCGGACATCTTGCTCCAATTTCAGTGCAGCTTTTTCATTGGCCAACATTTTCAGATCATAACCAGCACAGAAATTTCCTCCTAGAAGAGACCACAAAATTACAAAGTATGGCAGCTGGAAACTCAGAGAGGAAAGGGAAAATAATGTGTAGAAAATAAACAAAAAGACAGACTGGTTCACGAGTGATTCTCTTTCCGAAAGAATTTGAGTTGAGATCCTGCATGTGACCATGCTCCTATTAATGCAACCACAGTCTCTTCCGCTGGATTCATCCAGTAATTACTACATTGCTCAAGAGGAAAACAAACATTATGTCACAGTTTCGGGCAGGGACTCATAAAATCCTTCCCTCTTGAGTGATGGGCACGTGTGACAGCTACGCCCATCGACTGGGAGCTCCAGCTGTGGATCAAAACAGAACACTTATATCAAAACAAAGCAAAAAAAACTCATTCGGAGACACTTTGACGCGGTAAAATCCGGATTGTGTGCATGTCAAGTGTAAGTGACAAGGCTAATAAAATAATTCAAAGAGTTTTCTTTGCAGATTTAATCTAAATTTTCCTTGTTTTTTTGGAATTACTTGAGAATTGATGACATCACAGTGGGACAAATGGTCTAAAAAATGAATGGGGGCCAAAGTCTCTTATGGGGCTCAAAAAAATAAATTATACATTGACCAATGAGTCATAACGCACATGTAGGGGTATATCCCATCAACGTTTGGAAATTATTATGGGATGGCCACATTTAGCAGCCATTTAGTGGCAAAACATGAAATTTAGCAATTTTCACATTTTGTCACAATATGGAAAAAAAAACTTTTGTTTAAGCAATTTTTACAAAATTTCACATACGTGCCGCTAACTTAAGTCTTTGTTGAGCTTTGTCCTTGGAAAGAAGGCGCCATCTTGAATTAAAAAAAAAACAATCACTTTAGTGCCTTCAATAAATTTAAACTCCTCCTTGGGATTTTGATTTCACATACATTTTACCGTAATGAGAAAATAAATGTATGTACTGTAGCTTAAATTGATAGGATATGACATACAATGAAATTTATCTAAAATATGAGCATGGTTAACAAAAAACCCTCAGTAGCAGAGGAAATCCAAAAGTTTACTTTTGCCGATTCTTCTAAATATTATATTGACCTGTTTGTCTCCTCCAGGCAACCAAAACATAAAATGGTGGCTATGGGAATAAATCTAAAACAAAAGCTGCCATTTAAAGAAAAGTGAGTTTTTGGTTCATTAATTTGGTACGTGCAGGGTGGCAGAGGAGGACAGTGAAGTGCCTTAACCAGTGAGGGAAGGTCAGAGGGGGTTAATTGGAGAGTGGCTAGGGAGGGTAGTGACTGTATGACATACAACGCCACTATTATCTATAAATTATTCTAGAATTTATAGAAATGTCTTTAAATATTAGGAAACACAAAATGTATGTTTGAAATTGTTCTTTTATCTTCTCTTATTTAACACTTAAATGGCTCTATAGGAGGAATTTTGACTCCTCACAGAAAACTGCGGCAGAAAAAAAACCTTTTCAATCATTAGATTGGTTTTGAGCGGCAAGATCAGAAACATTTTTAAATGATTTTTCTGACTTTTTATGCTCAAAGCAATGTGTTTTGACATAAAAAGATTTATCAACATTTCAAAGGACATCAAACCAATAAAACTCAACGTTTTTTTTGTCCTTCAAGCTAACACTAATTGAAGTGACCTCTGACCTGCCAGTCTGTCCATCCGTTCCCATGAAAAAGGCCCAAAATGTGTCAGAAATGTGTCTCCTGAAGCCCCTTCTGCTCAGCTTCACTTGTGTCAACAGTGGCCCAGCTGGGCTGACGTCTAAATTGCACCTGACTGAAAAACACTCCGAGAGTTGAACCCCCCCCCTCCCCGCCACACCAAACATAGTCCAAAAGTGTCCCCCGCTTATTCAACACCTGCTGAAAGCAATTACTCTTAATTTCATAAGCTGGAGCAAACACGCTGACGCTGAAAAACGAGAGCAGAAAGAGGGATTGTGTCGGCGCTAATTTGAAGAAAATGGATTCCGTATGTTTGCAGAAACATTACATTTGTAACCAGGCGTCCCGGCTCGTCATCTCGCAGCGCTGTTAATCACCAGCCGGGGTCAGCCATCTTGTTATGCCGGAGCTGACAGGAATGCGTGGAGGGATGATTAAAATGGCATTACAGGAACTGTGGGAATAGTGGAGGAGCCACTTTTGCTGGAACTGCTAATTGCAAACCCGTCTCAGGCAAGCAAGTGGTCCTCCAGCGCGCTGTTTTCAAGTCGCCGCAGAGATTAGAGGCATCACCCGGCCGCAACGCGGAAAAGGCTCCAGCCCCAGAACTACCAAAGTGTATACTTTGAGGCCACATTGCACCTCATACAGCAACCAAACCCTTCCGAGATGAAGACGCAGTTTCCACCAGTGGAAAGAGATCATTCTGTGTGTGTTGTGACTAATTTTAGGGGCAGTAAAACATGCAGGAAACCTCCCAGGTGTATGTTTTTTATGTGCGCACTTGTCTGCTGTCCTCGACCTTTCGGGTGGACCTGAGCGCTGTGGAGAGGAAGCGATGGAAAAATCGACTCAGATGAGGAACATTGAAAGAAAAAAAGAGACAGAAGTTACAAAAATGACCATTTTTAAAACAATATATTTGATGGCATTTATTTTAGATTTCAAATATTCTGTACTTTTTGAATCATTTTTGTTTGGGATCAGTTTTGAAGTTGTATTATAAAAACCTCAAATTGAATTAACCCTGTAAAGCCCACTTCACCAAAGAACTGACACAAAACACAATGTTTTTGGAAGTAAGACGTTTTTTTTTTTTGTTTGATAAAATCCACAAAAAAAACTATTTTTCAGTTTTTCAATTGTGATGTGCTGATATGCAAGTTTTTGGTCTCAACAATGTTAGTTAAGGATGCAAAAATGTTGCCATGACTGTTCTGGAAACATATAAAGAATGAATTTTGTGTGATTTTAATGCAAAGCAGTCATTTAGTAAAAGTAATAACAAAAGATGACTTATTCTCACTATGAAGTTTTCAAAATTAGCAAAACCTTTCCCGCCAAAAGTGTTAATGGTATTTCAGGGAAGCAGCCATTTTGAATAAGCTTGTACTGCCCCTAGTGGAAGGGCGATGAACTACAGGGGGGAAAACTAATTATATCCAATGGGTTTTTAAGGATAGTTTTGATCATGCTGATGAGATAGTGGTCTTAGAAATGTATGTATCAAATATAATACAAATTGATATATAGGGTTAATGTTCAATCAAAAATGATTTTTCATCAAAAGTAGAGAAATGAAAACCATTTCAGAGGCTACATTTCTTGTACAAATTGGTTACTTTTTTAATGTATATTAGTGACAACCGCTCAGGTGTTGACGTTCTGGGTGTGTTGGCCCAGCTTTAGAAGTTTCAAGAGTAGAATAACTGATGCTGCTGACAAGCGGCTGGACATTCAACTGACAGACTGAAACCAGCGTCAGCCTCTGCAGTCTGTCTAAATGTCTGCTTGAACTGAAAGGCGGATGGGCAGGTCACTGACTGTCGGGCAGCCTCCCTGGAAAATACTAAAAATCTCCTCGTCATCTGTCCATCTCACGGTTCTTTTACCTTTGCCGTGCAGTATGGCAACTTTCAGGTCTGGGTCACGGTCGAAGGCCTGCAGCTCCTCCAGCAGACGCCCCGCCGTCTCCTGGTTCACCGCGTTACGCACCTCTGGCCGGTTTATCTCCACAATAACCACAGGCCCCCTTCGCTCTGAGACCACAGTCTGACCTGCAGCTAATGACAGGGAGGGGACACGCTTAGAGACGACACGTCAGGAGAAACGGACGGGACGTGAACCCTCTCATGTGGACAAACTGAAGGAGAGTGCGACATGTGGCGTGTAGGGTGTGACAAGGATCTGGAGTCTCACCCTGACTGGGGTTGTGGCCTGGCTGAAGGCAGCTGACCTGCCATTGTTTAGGTTCATCTCAAGGAGTCCAAGAATCCACCACACCCAGCTGTAGCCGAGAGAGGGGAAAAACTAAGCCACCAGGTGCATTTGCTGAAAAGTCTGCTTGTCTTTGCTGTACTTTGTCCTCTGCTACACCTCAAACAAATCATTACACAGCCAGATTAAAGCTCTGCGAGAAGAAACCGCCTCTTAACGTCCTCTGCAGAGCCTTTTGCTCCTGCTGACGCATTTCATCACTTTATTATAGGTAACCTGTCCATAAAGCTAAGTTCATCCATTTCAACAAAGTTTTAAAGTTCAAGTACAACAGAGAGTCTTTTTCCGTTTAAGTCCCAGGCTGAAGGTGAAACTCAAAATCACAGTGTCTCTGTAGCAACTTCATTCAGAGACTTGTTTTCCAGCTTTTAGTTGAAGGACACGCTTCCTATGAACATTCAGCCTCAGTGCCAGGCTCTCTACATCAGCTTCCTGTAAAAGGCACCAGAAAGTGCCACCAAATCCAGAAGACCCTATCAGGAGATTTTTCTGCTGCAGCAGCATGCCTGCTACAGTCACGGCCTGATATATCCCAGAAAGTAGCAAAGATGATTAAAAAAAACCTTTCTCTCCAGTCTATCTTTACATTTTAACTAAATCTTAAACTAAATCCGTTGCTTGCTTGCATTAAATCAATAAAATGCTGCCCCCAGCACTTTCTAAGAACGGTGTGTATGATGTCTTATTTGTGATTGGCTAAACTCCCATTTTAAACCTGTGACATCAGCATTACGCTACTTGACCTTCAGAGCCTTAAGGGGCCAAACAAGAAAAACAGATTTATTTGTTTCTGTGATCAAAGCCACAGTGGTTTATACTTCTCAGTAAGATAACTATTTGGGTTATTTTTCTGTTTATTGATTTACATTTAGAAGTTTACAGTCAGAATTTAATCATCAATATTTTGTAACATTTCAGATGAAACAATAATGTTGACAAAAGGTTTTTTCCCAGACCTTTTCTTAATTTTATTTCTGGTCTTCAAATATGAAATTCAAAGTAATTTATCTAAAACATACTTAGATGCAATTCTGGTTAATATGTAGAAATGAAAAGCATCCCATTGCAATCAATGCATTTAATGTAATTATAATGGTTCAAAGAATGCAGGCCACCTCAACATATCTGGCCGATCAAGACCAGATCAATACCTTTTTCTTGTTTTTTTTCCTTACTTCACGTTGTAGCTTAAATATGAAGTTCACCTTAGTAACTTAGGTTGAGTAACTTCCCAAAGATGATCAATCTTTCTCTCTTTATAATATAGATATAAGACATTGGGGCTGGTTTTGTAACTATGTCTCGGATTTATATTAACGTAATTTGTTTTTCTTTTCTCCTTTATTTTAGAAATAAAAACTAAACAAGCCTTAACTCTTGTAAAGCTGGAAAGCCTCACTGGAACTGGGAAGATTTTATTTACCTTAAATTAGGGAAACTAATGGCTCAATGTGGGGCTATTGCTATATTAGAGTTTATACACTACATGACAGACTGCAATTGATGTATGTCTTAGTTATTCTAAATGGACTTCATGGATCAACATCCGTTAATGAATATTGACAAACACATAATATTCCAATTTTCCAAAAATGCTACTTTTTTTTTACTTTTTCTGAATCCGCAAGCATAAATATTGTAGTTTCTGAAAGAGCAGTAACTCCCATGGGTGTTTATCGGTCCCTGTCATCTTTGATTAATCATCATGATTGAGTTACTGTCCTCTTCACACTAAGGAACTCTGCTGCCCTCTAGAGGTAAAGTCAAGTTACTACATGCTCATGCTCTCCCCGTTCTTACCTATCTGAGCTCCTTCACCTCCCGTAGAAGCGCTGTATGATTTTACTGATGTAAAGCTCGGTTTCCTAGTCTGACCAGAGGTTTTGTCGTGAAAAGCTGCACGTAAAAATAATCCAAAAGACCGAAAATGTCTAGCCGCCATTACTAGCTCTTCACTACAAAAAGCCGAGAAGATCAGAGTGAGCAAAATGTGAATAAAGTATTTCTATTAGTTTTTATTTAAAACGTAAACACTAAAATATACTGAACATATTTATTAAATGATCTTTGACTGCCATACGACAACGCTTTTGTACTTCCGGAAAGAAACAAAACTTCACGCATATGGTTCCTAGGACACATCGGACCCTGTAAGAATTGCCAACGTCCAGCAGAGGGCGACATACATCCTTTTAAAAAGTACAAACTTTCCTGCTGTTCTTTCTGCCCATTTACCCAAACATTTAATTTTAACAGTTTCATAAAGCAAGTTGAAAAATTACTTAACTTGAAGTGCTTGGAAACAGCTGAAGCGCACCGGTTTTCAAGTCTAAGCCTATGGAAATAAAAGGTAAACAACTTGTATTTCCAGATATGGAAATCATTTTTTGAATTTTTTTATTAAAATGAGCATCTTTGATTGCAATCTCTTCTGCAACAACGTTTTTACTGGTGTGTGGAATAAAATAATAGATGCACGTTTATTTCTTTTTTTAATGGATATCCAGTTGGTAGATATTTGCTAATGCCTGCAACTAAGCAAATATAGATCCAAGACAACATGACTGTCTTTTTAATAAGAAACTAAGATTTCTGTTCAATTTTAACAATCGTGGTGAACCCAGGAGGAATTTTCTTCTGGGCTTTAAAAGGGTTTATTTATTTATTTTTTTGCTGCTGCAGCAAATAAAAGCGGCCCAAAAATGTTCAAATCAAAATTAATGGTAATGAAATCTTTTACAATAAAACAAAATTAAATGCCGTTTCTTTTTTTTTCTTTTCAAAATAAATTTGTTTATTAGAGTGACAGGCTGATTTTGCCAAAACAAAACAAAAAACCTTGTTACATTTATTTGATTCCTTATGTTTTTTTTATTGCTTTGGGGTAGGATTTCTGTGGCAGAATTTAACTGCAGCAAGACTTTTTTAAGTCAACAGTCATATTTATTCATTTTAAGAATGAAACGTTAATATCCTGTGAAAAAAGGAAACCAAAGATGATATCTGCTGGCACTGTTTTTTAATAAAAAGTATTTTCATTTGCTTTTAGTTTCATTTCTTAACACATTTTAAGGCATCATGCACATAAAATAAGACTGAGGCAATATGTTTACTCTCCAACCAAAGATATGTTAGAACAATTGAAGATAATCTATTAAAAATTAATTTATACAAATATGGCATGTAAGCTGGCATGTCAGTGAGTCCTGAAGCAGCGTTTGGCTGCTTTCACAGTTATTGTAAACATGGCTTTGAGCAAAATAAGGAAAAGGTTCAGGGGAAAACGTGCTTCAAGGTGGGGTTCAGGTTCCCTGAAAAGCATGCAATGCATTTCAATTTATATTTACATTTTTTTATAGAGATCTTTCTCAAATGTTGTCAGTTAAGGTTGCAACATTAAAAATGTTAACATTAACAAATAAAAAGAAAGAATGAGAGCTGTGCCCACAAAGTTTCCCAACCAGGAGTCTGAAGTAGACGTTGCTTAGACATGTCAACAAACAAAACACTACAAGATTTTTTTTTACTGTACTGCTTTCTTGCTTAATATTGTAATATAAATTGTACTTTTATATTAAACAATAGAGCTACATCAGGTAAAAAAATCTTGTAGTGTCCACCATGGCAAACATCTTGGAGAGTGATGGAAGCTTTTTGGCACAGTTGTGTCCAGTTGTGCTCTTTTGTGGTCATCCGTGTTCTTTATACCACATTAAAGACCATGGAAAGATACTGTTCATATGAAACCTGGATCCAGCCGTCCTGGTCTGTGTCGTATCGCCTGAACACGTCGGTCAACCTCTGCGAAAAGAATACAGAGCAAATCTTCAGGAAGTTTAGATGTAAATAAAACAGGTTTGTGATAAAATATATACGTATTTTTTTTTAGATTTTAACTTGTGTTTCAATTCTTTTAAACAAAACACTTAACTGAGATAAAACTTAACATTTTTTAACTCTTCTGATTGACGATTTTAAATGTGATTTTAAAATAAATGTATTCCTTTGGCTTTCCTCACAAGTGTCTATCAGACAGCAAATAAGAAAGATCGGTTTGATAATAGATTTCAATTAAATATTTTTATTCCAGCATTCAAGCAGTGCAAATGGCTTTTCTTCAAATAAAATAAATCAAAAATTATAAGCTGCCTTTAGGTTTTCTGCCCAGCTACACTGCGTAATTAGGTTTGAAGGTCATCAGACAGACAAGAAACCAAACAAGTCATTAACTACTATAAATGAGATGCAGCCCTCCTATCTTCACACTGAAACACAATCCAAGGACCTGCTGCTGCTGTGGCTTTTTCACCAACTACTTCTGATGCAGCTGAAAGGCAAAAAGCACACAGCAGCCGGCACAAGTTTGAAAGAAAAGCACTGGGAAAACTGTGTGTGCCGAGGAAAACCAAGGCTGCTCCCATTACCAGGAGCTGGGAGCCAAGCCAGACAACATCATACATAAGAGACGACAGAGTGCTGCGTAACATTTGTATACTTTCATGAATGACCCAGAAGCACAGTGTTCATGAAATATTAGAAACTTAAAACGTGAATGTGGACAAAATAACAGAACCTATAAAAAAACATTGTTCTTCAAATGTGCCGTTAGGTTCACGTAAAGACCAATGATGAAAAGTGTTTTTTGGTTGGTTTGAACAAATTCTTCTGGCATTTTTCTAAAAATGGAGGAACTCTATAAAGAAAACTAAGCAGAAAATTGCAATTCTGAGTATTTCTTTATTCAAGCTATTGCAGTGGTTCCCAAACTTTTTCTGCAGGGCCCCCCTTTCTGAAGATTAGAATATATTCGAGCCCCCCCACACTGACACAAACATACAAATCCTTTGTTTCTAAACTCCACCGCGCCTTATAACATGTGGTTAATGAGAAATCTTTCTCTGAACGGTAGAATTCTGTTATCTAAAGCTGAAGGAATCTCTAGATCTGTCTATGTGTCTCTGTCTTTAGAAATGCCAAAACACATCTGTAACCTATTAAACAAAACATTATTTCATTTTATTTGGAGGAGAAAATGTCATTACTTAAGGAAAAATGTTTTGTGTAACACCAGAAAACATGGGGGCATGGATGTATTAACCTTTGAAACTTTAAACAACTCTTTTAAAATAAAGTGGTTAAGTAATTTATTGAAAGGTGAAGACAATGTCTGGAATGCATTTCCCAAATATATATTTGACACAATGGGAGGCATTAAATTCTTGCTAAAATGTAATTGTAAAATTGAAAAATTACCCACAAAACTTTCAAACTTTTACAAAGAAGCCCTGCTGGCCTGGAAACTCCTTTATAAACATAATTTTTCTCCAAAAACGTGTTTTATTTGGAATAACAGCAATGTACAATACAAGAATAAATCACTTCTTTCCTAGATGGTATGATAATGATATTGTTTTAATCAGACAACTTTTCAATTCTCATGGACATCTTCTGACGTCTGAAGAATTTCTTTTAAAATTCAGTATTCCTGCTCCACCCAGAGAATATGCAATAGTGTTAGATGCCGTTCCAACCAGTCTACTTCAACTGTTTAAAGGGATTTATAACACAAGTCAATTAAGAACCCAGACAATTTATTTGGACAATGTGGACATTTGTGTTAATTCAGTTTCCAATAAACAAATAAATCTTTTACAGACCAAAACCTTACCTGCTGGGAGGTTTTATTGGGAATCCAAATTTGTGGACATAAAATGGACTTATGCTTGGACTATTAGCAATAAATACTGTCTAAATAACAAAATAAAAGAGGTGTCCTTCAAAATATTGCATTGTATATATCCTACCAAAAAGACTTTGAGTAGATTTGTTGGACATGGACCTGTTTTGTTCATTCTGTGGAACTCAGGAGGAAACTATTTATACTCTGTTTGTGGACTGCAGACATACAAATAAGTTTTGGATGGATCTGGGAAACTATATTGGAAATATAACTACACAAACTGTTACATTTTTAGATAAAGACATTATTCTGGGTTACCTTAATGTCAAAGTAGACAAAGATTGTATCTTCATTACACAATTGTTTTTATTATTGGCTAAATTCCATATCCGTAAAGCCAAATGGTCAAACTCCAAACCTAAATTCCAGCAGTTTTTGAGTGAAATCAATCAGTACTGTACCATTATCAAACATCTGCAAAACCAAAAAGCAATTCCAACTAATTTAATTTTTGAAAGATTTAAAATGTATTAAACCCCAAAGATTTTTGAAGTAATAATTATTTTTGTCTTATGTTGTATATGTATGTGTAGATATTTATATACTTTGTTTATTTCTTATATTTTTCTGCAATATGTACACATTTCAATTCCCCCTGAGACATTCACATTGTTGTTGTATTATGTTGTTTGTCAATAAAGTATGGGGAAAAAAACTCCACCGCGCCCCCCCTGCAATACCTCCGCGCCCCCTAAGGGGGGCGCGCCCCCCAGTTTGGGAACCTCTGAGCTATTGTGAATCAGAAGCAGACGGATACATGAAACAGCCTGTAGCTACAAGCTCTGCTCCATTCTGATGTATCCACCTGTAGACGACGAGATCGTCATCTACAGAAACTGTACGCTGGATAGCTCCTATAATGCGAGGGACTGTAAGTTAGCAGGAGAGTGTGTAAACTTAGAGCTCTTGGTTGTGGGTCATGGGAAGTGAGGGGCGGGCTTGACTCCTGCTGTTCTGCAGAAATTATGGCTACGTTCACACTGCAGGCTGAAACGAACCATTCCAATTTTTTTGCCCCTATGCGACCTGTATCTGATCTTTTCATGACAGTCTGAACCACACAGATCAGATCTTTTCAAATGTGACCCAGGTCACTTGGGTTTGTGGTCCTGAATCCGATACGTATCCGATCTTTTGAAACGCGACCCCCGTCTGAACGGCCAGGCCACATGAATCTGATCCGTACGTCATTAATATCCTACAAAAGTCATACTTCTACGTTGAAGTAGGCGGAACGAGAACGTAAACATCAACCATGGCGGACGACGCTGCTGAGACCAGTCAGTGGAAGGTAAGCGAGGTCACCGATTGGATTATTATTTGGGGTGACAGCTCTATTCAGGCCAAACTCGAGGGCTCTTATCGCAACCGGGCGGGTTTTGAAAAAAATTCCGGCGAAATGGCAGAGTTGACTTTTTTTCCTTTTCGACCGTGGTCAGAAGCGCAGAGGACCGAAGGAGGATCCCCTTCGGGATTCACTTCCCCGTTCGGACCCTCAGATTCTCCAAAACGGGTTAATAAAGCGTCAATAGCAGTTCTGCTGGGGGAAGCTTTCTTTTATTATTGTTCATGTTGAAACACACAACATGAATGCGCGCCCCCAACACACTTCCGCTGCCCTCTCACTCCCTCCGGCGCTGCACGCGCTCTCTCCTCTCTCTTACACACACGCGCGCACAGCCCCAGCACACATACACATCCCCATTCCACAATAGTGGGTACAGACAATCCTGGCTCCAATGCCTTCTTAAAATGAGAAGATTGTAATTGTGCTGGCTCCTTTGTGAAAATAAATATAATAATAATGCAAAAAGAGCTCTGCTGTTGACAACACTGTTGTTGACATCCATTGTTAACGTTAGCTACTTCCACAAACAACGAGTGACGTTGTTCACCGTTGAGAACTCTTCTGTGCATACGGATCACTTCTGGGTCATTTCACGTTCACACAGGAGATCACAAAAGTTTGCATTTAATTAGAAATGTAAACGGCCTTGCAACAAAACAAAAAAATAGAAAGTTTTCAAAAAAACTGGAATTGAGCATTAAGCCCTGCAGTCTGAACGTAGCCTATGTCCTAGAAAATGACACGGGATTTTTGATTTTGCCGGAAAAAAAGAGCATAATTATAAAATTGATAGACGCTTTTACAAAAGATGAAACTGTGATCGAAGTGGGACTTTTAAAGATGCAAATAAAGACTGAATCTATCTTTGGAAAAATAAAAAGGGCTTTTGCCACCCTGCCTCTGGTGGTAGGCGGGCGCCTGTGTTTGGCAGCGGAGCGGCCACCAGTGTCTGAATGTGTGTGTGACTGGGTGAATGGGTCCGTGACTGTAAAGCGCTTTGTCCTTGTAGGAAGAAAGGTGCTATATAAGTATATACGCCATTTACCATTTTCTCGATCTCTGGATTGATTGTGAGTGTCTAACCTGTAAAACAATACAGCACTGGATGAAGTCGTCAAAGGCCACTTGTCCCTTCCTCTGCCGGTCAAATTTGTCAATCAGAGTCCCGTAGAACTGGTCTGATAGACGGTAGCCTGAAAAGCGGGAGCAAATCCAAACATCAGTAATATAAATAAAACCATTTCCAAGAAAACTTTCATGTTTTCCCTTAAAGACATGCTTCACATGTTGGAGCACCAACATCAAAGCTGCCATTTTTAAAAATCCTCCTTTTTTTATTTGTTTTACAGATTTTTAGAAATGACCATGAAAATAAAGGCTTAAAAAATTGAAGCCGATCGGATTTAAAATCCTCCATGTGAAGCAAGGGCGGGCAAACTACGGCCCGGGGGCCACATGAGACCCGTCAAACTATTTAATCTGGCCCGCCACACTGAAATGAAATATATTGATAGCTCTTATTGATTTATTTTCCCTGTAATTCTGGTGTCTCCCCATAGATGACACTTCACAAATAAAATGATTATTGTTTAGGTCAAGAAACTTATCATGCTTTGGTGTTGTGTTGGAAGAGTTTTTCTACTGTTTAGTTTATCTAATCATACCAACAACTCATAAATGCATCATTTTTTCTAAGTTTGCTTCTTTCCGTGAAGGACATCATGCCGTTGCTGCAACTGGCATTAAAAGTGAGAAGAAAAAGTCACAGATTTAAGATAAAAACACCAAAACGTTTGGTTTTAAAATATACATAATCATTTTCAATCAGAGAGGAAACATGTTTTTGTTCAGATTCCATAATATTTCTTTCTCTGGGGAGGTGGACTGCCAAATCCCGCCACCAATCCACTCCTGGTCCGGCCCTTCAATCAAATTTTAGAACCCTTTGTGGCCCACGAGTCAAAAAGTTTGCCCACCCCTGATGTGAAGAGTTAGACAAGAGTTGTTCAAGTCACAGTATTACGCCATAAATTGATGTGAACTTTGCTTTAAAAAGGCAGCGTTGATTTATCAAATACTTTAATCAGTTTTCTAACTAAGCAATTCTTACAAATCAGTCAGGCAAATAAAAATATTTCTAGACACTTCTTAATTTTATTAATGAAATGTGCATTTGTTCAACTTAACTCACTAGTTCTGCAAAAACTCTTTTCAAGAGCATCAGAGTTTGCCTTTTAAACGTAAATTTGACAAATAAAGAAACTTTAATTGAGACACAAGTGAAATTCAAACGATGAACATGTGAACTGAATGGCTTCAGTGGTTTAGCCTAATCTTAACCTGCTCTTCACATGACGATGCATTCAGCTGCAGCTATTGAACCGCTTATCATGAATAAAAAGACAAACAGATGCATGTCAGCAGGAGCATGTGAGTGTTTACTCGTAGAAATGCAGATGCAGATCAATTAAAACTAACCTGCAGACCCAGAAAATAACAGAGATGCACGCAGCTCCCTCACCACAGTAGACACAAGGAAACCCAAAAGCAAACTTTGCTGCTCACCAAATCCGGTAAGTGCCTGCTTGAGCTCATTTTTGTCGATGAAGCCGGAGTTGTCCCTGTCATAGGTCCTGAAGATGTTCTGCCAGTCTGTGATGTACTTCCACACACCGGCAAACTCATTGAAGTTCACGCCTCCTTTGTTTTCCCTGTCAAACATCGCTGTAGGAGGAAGAGGAGGGTGAATCAGCTGTCCCACTTGGGTCAGGTACTTTCATTTTTGTGCAGTTTACAAGTCTGTCTCAGAGCGTCAGATTTGAAATAAGCCGGAGGATGGAGGGAGGATCTGGTCACGTGAAAAGCGCTGTACCATGTCAGACAACAGCAGAGTTTACGGCGCGAGGCGGGCGCATTCCACCTACTTCTGCCTCAGAGAGCCGTGGTGTAAGTAGCTCCTCACATCTGCACTCCTCACACCCCATGAGGCGCGATCCAATTACCCCCCAACAAAGGGAGTGTTACTGCAGGACACGCTTCCTGCTTCGCCACCATTAAACACTAAATATTTGCGGTGCATGGCACAGAGGACTAAATCATGGGGATTCTTTTTAAGGTGGCACACCACATTGAATCACGGAGCGTGGTAACGTTGTTTTCCAAACTAAAAACCACAGTGCTAAACATCAAAATAGCAGTCAAGCATGTTTTAGCTGCACACCCCAAAGATGCTATAGCTGTCTGTGTGTAGCGCTAGCTAGAGAGGTACTGTGTGTCTCAACAGTTTAATGACTTAATCTGGTTGCCATGGGAAGGAGTCAAACAGTCTGCATAAACAGAGTAAGCATAAAGGCGGCTGTGTGAAAGCAGCGTATGTCACTCACATATAATGGAGCGGACCGTCACTGGGTTGAAAGGAGTCCACGTTCCTGTGAATCAGAGAACATGAGCTTAAAATCAGCTTAAGCTCTGCACAAAAGCTAGAAGAGAAAAGGACAAATGAGAACGGTGGAAATTGGTGGTTAACCTTTAGATGACGTTTGACAATATAAGGTTAGTTGATCAATAAAAGGTCTGAGCTTCGCTTGTTGGGACCAACCAGCCAGAAAGTTGTTTATTTTCTTAGAAAAACAAAAGAAGTTTAAGAAGAAATCCACGATGAAAAACCCAAACAACCCTGACAACAGTGTCATCAAGCGTCAAAGGTGTAACTAATGCAAAAGAGTACGAATACCACAGTGAAGGTGCCTGTTACAGGATCGCTGACCTCTAAAACTCCCAAGGTTTAAGGAGATTTGGCAAAGAATGTCCCTGAGTCACAGTCTCCTGATCAGGCTGAGTCCTTAAACATCTGTTCCTGCCCTGATTTCATTGTTCTAATAGGATAAAAACAAAATCCTACAATCACTGTACTATTCAAAACTGAACAGAAATACCGACACTGCTGCTGGTTCTCATGGTGAGACTCTGTTTTTAAGAAAATCTTGCTTGGGCTTTTTGTCGTAAGCTTTCATGTTCAGATCTTTATCGGGTAACTTGTGGCTCAGTTCCTCCTAAACACATCTGCTGTCGTATTGTCCACAGTGTGGTTTGTTATAAGCAACACTGAACTCTGACATCATCTTTGAGCTAAATATTCCTACAATCATGTTTTTCTGTGTCATTGTGTCTAAAATATGTTTCAAAGCAATGCAGAAAATGTACTCCGTGCTTTAGTCCCTTTTGTACTGAAATACTGTCATTCTTGCAAAATGACGGAGCCAGAATTCTGATAAGAAACAGCAAAGAAGATAACATATCTTAATAATAATAAATAATTATAGTACATTTTATTTATAAGGCGCCTTTCTGGGCACTCAAGGTCGCCGCACAGCATGTATACAGTATAAAATACAATAAACAGTTAAAACAAGAACAACAATTTAAATAAATACACAATTATATAAAATCATGAAAAGGTCAATGTTAAAGTGAATAGGCCATTTGGAAAAGATGAGTTTTTAGCTTTGATTTGAAATGTGGGAGTGTGTCAGTGTTGCGGAGATCAGGGGGGAGTGAGTTCCAAAGCCGGGGAGCAGAACAACTGAATGCCCGGCTCCCCATGGTGACAAGACGGGCAGAAGGGACAGAAAACTGGATAGAGGAAGAGGAGCAGGTATGGAGATATGAAGGAGGTCAGAGAGATATGGAGGTGCAAGGTTGTGAAAGGCTTTGAATGCGTAGAGCAAGATTTTGTATTGAATGCGGAATGGGATGGGGAGCCAGTGAAGCTGTTGAAGGATAGGTGTGTTGATGGAGGATGGAGTGCGTGTGATGATACGAGCTGCTGAATTCTGAACCATTTGAAGTTTATGGAGGGTTTTTTGTGGGAGACCAAATAGAAGAGAGTTACAATAGTCCAGGCGGGAAGTAACAAGACTGTGTACCAGTACAGCAGTGGACTGAGTAGTGAGGGAGGGCCGGAGACGTTGGATGTTGCGTAGATGGAAGTAGGCTGATCTGGTGACGCTGTTTATGTGAGAAGAGAAAGAAAGACTACTGTTGAGGATGGAACCCAAACTCTTTACCTGAGGGGAGGGAGAGATGATGGAACAGTCAATGGAAAGAGAGAAATGGTTGGTCTTGCTCAGGGTGGATTTGGTGCCTATCAGAAGAAGTTCAGTTTTATTGCTATTGAGTTTTAAAAAGTTTGAGGTGAACCAGGATTTGACTTCATTGATGCAGTCAATCAGCGCTAATGGAGGCAGTGTGGAGTTGGGTTGGCTGGAAAGATAGAGCTGGGTGTCATCCGCATAGCAATGAAAATGGATGTGGTGTTTTTGGAAAATATGACCATCTTCATTCCAGCTTTGCCTCTTCTGGATAACGTTTAAAGCTTAAAATTCCAAAAATGATCAAGCATGTAGCTCACAGGAAGCGAGCTGAATTGCATTTGAGCTCTTCTGCTGTGAAGGCAGTCAACTTTATCTAGAAACATCTATATCTACACATTGGGTTATAGTCTTTAAACTTTTGTTTACTATTCTAGTTTTTAATAGACAGATCCTGCTGGGGTCTCTCAGTTTTCCATCCGTCCTCAAACTGCTCGTTCTTCCTATAAAATGTCAATCTAAGTATTTTAGGCAATAAATGTTGTTTTTCTATTTCTGATCTCTCAGAAACATATTCCGCTGCTTGAGTGTCTATTTGCGACACTGACCACTCTCACCTCTGGACAGATGTTGCAGTCACCTGCTGCGGTGCGCGGTGCACATGAATAAAAGCGTCTATCAATCAGGACAGAGGAAAAAGTTGGGCAGCACATTTAGAGCAATTTTAGAACTACAGCTAAGGAGTTGGTCTTGGCTGACAGCATCACTCCACAGCAAGGTGGTCCAGGTTTGAAGTGACCGCTGAATGCTCTCCTGTGTGCACTGGCATCTGTAGGCTAACTGGATATTGGAGTTACAGTCCAGAAATATCCATGTTTTGCTGTTTGAGGATTCCAAAATGACATAGGAGTGAGACACATAGTACTCAATTCGACTAATAAATGTGTATGAATCCTCTGTAATGTTGTGACATCACTGATTGTGAGTTGTAGCTGTATAAACCTAATAAATTCTACTAATATAAAAAACTACTTTGGTGCTGTAGCACAAAGTTGAGTGCATTTTGCTGATCTGGGACAAACTAGTTCTCTGCAGCTCCGCCTGTAGGGCATCCCCCTGCATGTGTGGAAATCTAACATCTTGCCGACGTTGTGGTGCATTTTTCACACTGTGAAAATTGTTTGATTTCTCTCCACAGTTCAGCTTTGCCAGCAATAAGACGATCTGCAAAGAAGGGTGGCATGAGAGCAGATTAGCTCCTTTTAAACATTCACTTACATCTTGCTTCCCCGTTGACTTAAATTCAGAGCAACTTTATCTTGACAATATTTCAGAGTGCTGGACAGCTGCAATAAAGGCAGAAACATCAAACTCTATAACCCAGAAACTGCAAATGATCCTCATTTGTTGGTTGCTGCTGTGGTGGAATGAGGCCTGAGGCTTCTTCATTCAGCTGTTGACACAGCGTACATCGTCCTCAACAACCCGTGTTCAAGCAGCCACTTCCAATGAAAAGAACCCGCACGTTTTTGAAAAGAGTGCCATGTGCCGAGAATGTCTGTAGCTTTTGACGGCAGGTTTACAGCAACCGTATTTTTGAGGTTCACTGTGGAGCAGCCAGGTCGGTTCATCAAGCAGCCTCTAGGAGGCTTGTTACAAGCAGGTCATTTTTATTCACCCTAAAAAGTTTTAAATAAAAACTACAGACCACCTAATTCTGATTTTAAACAACTGTCTGGTTTGATTAATTGTCCATCTGTCCATGCAATACATTTTCAATGTACCTTGTTATTTGGTTTACCATTTTCTATCCGATTTGAACCAACGAGTGGCTGTGATCTGGAATCCTGAGCTCTAGAACAGCTTTATCTTCATTTTTACCTGTTTTTTTAAGTGTTTGTCAAGATGGAAGCCACCACTGAGCTAAAGAACGAGGTGCAAAAAGGCTCAAAACAAACCAAATATCTCCACGACTACACAACTCTTTACAGACCCTCCAAATCATGTCTTCCAATTCAACCTCTGATGATTTCGTGCAATATATGACCTGCAAGCAACTGAAGCCGGCACACAGAATCATTTCTACAAAGATTTCCTGTTTTGAAGAATCTTTAAAAGTATTTAACAGTTAAAGATGAACTGCAACCTTTGCAGATTCTTCAGCTCACATGAGCAGATAAACGTTTCACACTGAGGCGGAGCTGTGGGGGTCACCCATGATTTCCAGGCAGGCTGCGCCCGAGCCGCTCAGTGTGTGCGTCTTTGTGAGAGTCTGGCGGCGAGCTGGGACAATCTGCTCTCTGTCCCCCCGCACACTGGACTCTCTCACTGAGGTGGGCAGAACCGAGGAGGAGACGGAGCAAAGAAGGTGAAGAAAAAAGAAAAAGTAGGCCGATGGAAAAACAGAGTGTTCTGACCGCCATGTATAAACATTTAACTGCAGCGATAACACCAAGAGCAAACAAATTGTACTTCCACATGCTAAAAATCTAGCACACATTGAAATGTTTTTTTTACATAGTTTAAACATCGAAGGCAGAATTAAACCAGATCTGCCCTGAAAAGCCGCAGGGACCACATCCTGTCTGATGACATAGCAGTACAGGTCAGACTTCTTATGAAGAAGCATTAAAACCACCTCCAGGTAAAACCTTTTCAATACATCCTCACTAAGATCCTAACAATGAATTCTAATGCTGAGTTTCAGTATTTAGCCAAAATGGTAAAGTTATTACATAAATTAACAATAATAAAAAATCCAACAAGTTTATAAGAAACTGGCTTAAATATTAGATTCACCTTCTGGTATGGGTGTAACGATTAGTCAACTTAATCGAGGAATCGAGTCATTTTCATACGATCCAACCAGATTGATCCGTCTTATCTTCTTTACAGTTCTAAAAATTGCTTGAAAAGGGAATAAATTGGTCTATAATCGATATTGGACAAAACCATTTGGATTGAGGTATGGTAGGATTATTTTACTATACTACTTTTTTATGTTTTCCTAAAAACGACCAAGTACCATCACAGCGAACAACACACATGTGAGCACAGTGAAAAAATGATCGATCAATCCTTCCAGTCCAATTAGTGGAAAGACTTAGAATTTAGCAAAGTAATGTGGATCGGACCGAATTGGATCGTTCAAAATGAACCAAAATCGCCTTATAAATCATATTACCAACCACAAATTAAAATATGAGTTGAATTCTTGTTAAAATGAATCGTTACAACCCTACCATCTGCTCTGTGATGGTCGTGGATGTTTGACTCTATAACTTTGAGTGTAAATGAGTCACAACAACAAAATATGTAAACAAGTATTAAGTCAACAATCTCAGTTTATATGGTTTATGCCAAGTTATGAAGCGTCTAACATAACGTTTTAAACACGAGAACCCCAGCAGAACAGTTCTGATGGTCAGAAATGGTTACAAGCGTGTTGACTGAAAAACAATATTTTACTTCAATGAAACAGAACTTTGAGATGTTTTACAGAAATCAATTGCACATTGAGTTTCTTAAGCTCTGCCACTTGGTCAAAGCTGCCCGTCAGCAGTTTTGGCAAGCTGCTGCTGCTTCTTCAACACCAAAACTACCAGAGAGAATTATAAATCTAAGTGTGTGGGAGGGCCGGCTGACAAGCAGGTGCTGTGAGGAGGGAAAAAGGAAGAATTCATTGAAAAATGAAATAGAATAAGTTAAACAACAGGGAGTTCATGATTTGTGATTCATAACCAAAATAATCAATTAGCTAGGAAAGCAATTTTCATCTTGTAAAAAAAAAATAATCTCTCTACTGTCTGTCCAAATGTCTTGAAGGCTGGCTAATGTACAAACAAGCAAAACGAGAAACCCAAAGCAGCCTCTGCAGTAAGAGAAACACTGGGATGGGGTGGCTTCAGCAAGCTCGCCGCAGGACAGGATGCAGGGCGGCGTGTTCAGCTTCACCGGCTCTAATTTACCTCACAATAAGCCCAACAAACTGAGCGAGACTGAACTGGGAAACCTGCCACTGACTACAAGATCACAGCACGGCATCCTCAGTATGCGCACACCTGAAAAACACACGCAACACAACAAAATTCTATCAAGCCAACACTAACCCTTGCAAATAAAGTTGATTCATCTTGTATCAAAGGATGCACGATAAATAAACGAGTTGATGCCCTCACATGCATGCGTACGTGAGAGGGCTCACTAATTATTACGCAGAGCCACAGTGAAGCCTGACAACAGCCTCCCTCTGATGCTGCTGATGCCTTTTTTTTTAACAACTTTGAAGTTCACAGTGATCAAATGTCTTTAAAGACCCTGCTGAACAATTCCAACAAGCCATAATGAAGAACATGCATTAATAAACAACAAACCTGAACCTCCACTTTATTGTCTGCTTGGACAATCCTGGACACATGACTGCATTTCAGCCTCTCTAACAAGTCAAGATGCAGTGTTGGAGCAGAGAAGTGTGATCACAGACCGCTGTCATGAGGAAGGCTTGCCTAGTTTTCAAGTACACATGTGTTATTCATGCTACACCTTTCCTTAGAACACTCTTTTCTAGTGAAAAAAAGGCCATGTGTGAAGTGACATGTTAATCCTGTTGGAGTCCTCCTCTCCTTTGGGCTTCTCAAGACAGAGTGACTACACTTTCATCATTAGAGGCCGTTCTCCCGTCTTACTGTTGTTTCTACCCAAATCAGCTACTCATAAATGACAGCTGATGATCTTTAAATATTTTTCATCTTCTGCTAACTAAAAACATATTAAAGGGTTGTTTTTATTAAGGGGAAATTATGCTATTTAATACTTACTTGATCTTAGCATTGGACTTCATATTTATTCAACATTTAATTAGTTATTAAATTAATATATTATTTATTAACTAATTGAAGTGTAGGAAAACAGTAAAAACATAAATATAGGACAGTTTGACAGAAAAAACATTTTATTTTGCTTGAATAAAGCTTCACTTAATCATTATTTTGATTTAATGGCATTGAAGACCAGATTGACTATGTAATGAGAGAGATTTTCGTTTTTGCAAAGATAAAAACTTTCTATTGTTTCTCACTGCATAGACTCTGAATTCATTCTTAACTATTCTTTCAAACTCCCCTTGAGTCCTTTTCATTGTTTTCTCTTTTATCCTGCGATAAAAAAGCTAGAGTGGTTTTGTGTTTGGTTCACCGGCCAGCCGAGGATATAAATAAATTCTCGTCCCGTTTTCTGCTACAGCTTGACAGTCATTTAAATCAAAGAGATCAATGGTCTGCTACGAGGAGATGGAAAAGAAATTGGATTTAAAAGAGGCATGAAAGTGAAAAATAAAAAAGTTAGAAGGTGGAAGATTAGAAAAATAGACTGCAGAGGCACACAAAAATAACTAACTAACACATGAGAGTAATATTTGTGACAGAAAGAGGAGTACCGTTTGATAGAGCCTGCTGGAGCTCCGAGTCTGATATCACTCCACTTCTGTCCTTGTCAACCCTGCGGATGAAAACACAGATTAAATACAGCTTTGAACCACATGGGAGCCACACACTCCAGTATACAATAGCTGCAGATATCCACACTGTCCTGATGAAACTTTACTCCCTACAGCGTGTGTTAGCATTTGAGCGGCCCTCCGGTTGATGAATGACACTATCAAGAACACACTGATCAGCTTGTGTGTTTATGCTCGAGAGACCAGCCAAACAAGCTCTGACTGTGTGTGTGTGTGTGTGTGTGTGTGTGCGCATGTGTGTGTGTTAATTCTTAGAGAACAACGTGAAATCTGCCAACTCGACAGTTCCTCCTTCACAATGGAGTCTTCTTAAAAACTCTTGCAGGAGGAAGTGAAGCTTAAAGACTGACATTGATTTTAGACAGAAATAAACAGGCTGCTAATATTTACCAGATCAGACGCAAATTATCCCACTTCATTCATTCATTCATTCATTCATCTTCTTCCGTTTTGTCCCTAACAGGTTCACAGGGCTGCTGGAGCCTATCCCGGCCACTAACAAGCGAAGGCAGGGGACACCCTGGACAGGTCGTCAGTCTGTTGCAGGGCTCATCCCACTTCAGTTTCAGCAAAAAAAAAATCCTGACCTAAAGTAATAATGAAATAGACATTTTAAATCATCAAAAGATGGAAAAAATGCTTTTGGGGGTTTATTTTGATCCTAAGGTTTTGTAGTGTTGCCATGGTGAAGTAAATCTCTCAAGGATGTTTAGAGGTTTCTCATCCAACGTGTTAATAATAACACCAATATGACTCCTAGGGGAAAAAATGCAGCGACTCTGTTTTCTTTAGTATGACTTGAATGGGAACCAAAGAAGTTGTAAAGCCAGTCTGGAGGCTTTGAAGGTTGCTGTCCTTCAAGGCACATCGAGGATTTTATGCTTATGGGGCAAGCAGCAAATGATTTGCAAGAAAGAGACTTCCACGAAAAAGAGTAACTACATTGTGGTTACGGTTATGAAAATGAACTTGTCTAAGTCCCTCTAAAAGGCTGGCACATGAATAAATGTACAGGGAAAGAAGAAGTGGCCCTCACAGTTTTTTTTCTTTCCCCAATGCATATTATTCAAAAATCCGGGGAGTCAGTTATTCCCGGACAACCCAAACCATTTGACGCAGTGCTTAGTAAACAAGCCCCAGCTGAACACCAGCAAGGAGAAGGCAGAGGTGGAGACTGGAAAACCCCCATTTCACACAGAGCACACTTCCAAACTGCTATTTTTAGAAAAAAAAAGGGGGGATAACAGATTTTCTTGTTGCAACAGCGAACCGCTCTCAGTATGTCTAATAAATGCAACCTTTGTAACACAAGAGGTGGTGGAGGAATGCACTGTAAAAACCCACCACCCTGTGCTAAAACACCTTTACATTGGCTTATAGAACCATATGTTGGAGGCAAAGCGAAAGCGCTCCATGTTCCTAATGCCTAATCTCTTCTTTCTGGTAACTCTCTTTGCCTCAGGCCAAGCCCTCTCAAAAGTAAAAGAAAACTATCATTAACATTCCTCTTTGCTGCAGGGCAGAAACCATCTGGTGTTTCCATCTTCATGTTGTTAAATGACCAAACATCCATGTAGTGCAGCAGGACAATATCAAAACCTGATTCAGATTTTCCCATGTTCCACTTTTTCCTACAGAGAAACTGGAGCTTGGGGAACACGGCTCGCTCCATTTTCCACGTAGAAAATTCAAAAGCCAGACCTTCACTGTGGCTAAAAGAAAACACAACTGGAATCATTTAAGATGAAATATAAAAAAGTGTTAATGTGTGATTTAGTAACAGGGCTGGGAGTCAACATTTATAATGTCACTGTGACAGTGAAGAAAACAGACAAAAGAAAGAAATAGTGACTCATTCAGCATTATGTCATGGAACAAAAACATTAAAAAGCAAAGGTTAATGGTCAACAGCTCTTATTTACCATACTTTTCAGAGTAAAAGTCATGTTTGTTTGTTTTTTGCATAGTTTGGTCAGGGTTAAGACATATAGTCAGGTGCGACTTGTATGATTTTTTTTAAATAAATAGCAGCAACCACTAGGGGGGTCTGTAGATAGGTGTATCTGTATTTACTACTGACAAAAACTCAGAATAAGCAGCGCCGCTCAATCTTAAGATAAGCACACTACAGCATTTGACAAGCGTTCTTAAATGCATGTTTAGTCTATGGTGTTCACACTGGACAGGAAGGGAGGGGGTTCCTCTTCTTTCGTTTACTAGCCCCTTGGTGCAAAATGTTGAAGGGTTGCAAATTTCACAAATATTGTTCCAGGTTTTTTGGTTTTTTTACAGCTCCGTTCTGATATACAAAAGACATAGTGTCATAAATCCAGCTGGGCACAATTTCTTATTTTTTTCCTTCATATACTCCAGTGCCACTTACATACATTGACTGAATATGAGAACTGGACTGAGCGAGTGTGACGCGAACCATAGAAAATTACTTAAGGTAAGAAGTGATTGGGCCAAGTCTGTCTAAGTCTACATTTCTATAGTAACCACACTCTCCAATCAGGAATAAGCATGTTGGAAGGCCACACCCCTTCCACTGTATGCGAGATCGAGGGAATATGTCATCAAATGCTTTGAACATTCGACGTGACGCCATCTACTTTTATTGAGGCATCTGATTGGGCAACTTGGATAATTTGTGCTACAGCAAAAATATCATGGAAAATAAATTAGAATTAGAAAGAACATGTTAAAAAATGTAGAACAAGAATGGTTATTCTGACAAATAGAATGACTGAGTAATAGTTGTTTATTTCTCTATAGAAGTCTATGGGATTTTGGGATCAACATGTACATTCTATTCAGAATGCAAGGGAGGAGGGGTCACTCAGTCCAGTTCTCTTATACAGTCGATGCTTGTATATGATTTTTTTCTAATTTATTGTACTTTCTTTTGGCTGCTGTGACTTATACTATAGTCTGAAAAATATGGTACCCTAACTACACTTCCCCTCCACTCCCCATACCTTTCTCCTGTGGAGACTTCTGGATTCAAAATAGTAGCAAGTGAGTGAACTGATTTCCCACAGCAGCCATATGCCAATCTGGCTACAGTAAAATTCTGTAGGGAGTGTGTCTGAAACCCCCACAGAGAGGCCTCATGTTTCATTGCTGCTCTGCCGACTGTGGTCACATGACAAACGGGATTCTCTGCCACACGTTCAGCCAAAGGGGGAACCAGGCGAGGCAGCTCGTGTGTGACGCTCTTCATGACAGTCGGGCTTGCTGGAAGTGACCTTTGCTCCGATGCTGACTCTATTAAGTCATGAGAATCATAAGATGCTTCTGCTCGCTTCCGTGACAGCGGATGCGAGTGAAGGAAGACACAGGGGACAACATGAGTACATGCAGCCCGTCTTCCCTCAGGTCATGCACCATACAGTCTTTGGTGAGGGGTCTGGCTCAAGCCTCAAGATGCCCGCAGCATTCCAACACTAAAAGAAACAAATCCTCTGCAGTATTACATAACACTATAGCTTATTAGCACCAGCAGTACAAGTATTTCCACATTTCTCCCTCTGTACCTACTATGGCAGCTGGCACATGGCTTTAAATGTCCTGTTTCCCCATTTCTTCTTGCATCATTGGGATGTAACCGTACACAGCTGTGTACAACGTTTAATTAGCATGAATGAGCCAACTTAAACACAAGTGTGTAATGATGTCAGCAGTGGTACTTCAAGGACTTGTGGAGGTCTTTGAAGTTAGGCTTTTAAACTAACTACAACGGCCTCGCGCCTGCAGAAGTACACGGTTAGAAGTGAATGAGCCCAAAGTGTGACCGCCGGAGGAAGTACGGCTCTGGTACGCGTTGTTTTATCTGTAGAGTAGAGGTTTGGCTAAGAGCTAGCCCCTTAAATTAAACACTTCATTCACTGCGGAACTTCGCCTTCAACGACAACATTAACGCAAAGAAAATAGGGGGGGAAAACAGCTGTCAATTAAACATTTAGTGTCACCACCCGACCCAGCCCCTCTATCTTCTTCCTGTGCCGCTACGAACGGCAGCAGTTTTCAGTCAGGGGCTGCGGGCGAAACAAGCCGCCTTCTCCCACTGACTCACCTCTGGAAGATATTCCACAGGAAGCTCTGGTCCGGAGGAGCGTTAATGTGCGGGGGAGCTCGGTAAGGACTGTGGTACGCCATTTTTCTTCTTAAGGAAACGTTCAGTTATAAAGGTTGTGCGGGGCTGTTTCTAGCTGCTCCTCCGCTGCTGTAGTTTCCCTTTTCTGCGGCTTCAATCTGACTCCACCAATCGACGTTGACTGGCTGGATCCTCGCGCACAGAGGCGTGGCCAACCATTCACCAGGACTCTGGGGAAAGTGACGTCACAACTCTCAAATTGGAAGAAACCGATGTAAAAGCTGTGAATCAATAATTGCGCAGGAGAAACTGTGACACACCCGACAAAGAACTTAAAGTTATGCTGCTTTTTTATTAGCCAATTTAGTACATTATTATTATTATTGTTGTCATTATTACTATAAAAGTTAGACGTTTTAAAATACAAACTGAAAATTTTTGAAAAGTTTACATGACAAAAATGAGGATCCCAATGGAACAATGTCCAGTCAGTCATAACTCTGCGACGTTGTTTTGGTACCGTTTTTCTTTAATACTTTTGTGGGGATATGAATAATGAGTATAGGTTTAATGTGTTAATGCATGCATACAATATAGTAAGATTGGACATATGTGAGATTTCTTTTCTAACCGCTCCTTTCTTGAGCACTTTATCCCTTTCAGTTTGCTTACTTGACTACTTTTTTGTTTTAGAAAATACAAAGAAATCAATCAATATTTCATACCATTTAACTGTAAGAATAAATGGTGTTTTGCAGTTTAACACTTCACTCAGAAATGCAATACATTTTTCAAATTCTGAGAAATGCAATCATTTCATTAATCTTTAACCACAATCTGATATATTTTAGTAGTGTAAGCATCTCCACATTTAATAGTTTGGAAATTGAGCACATAATTAAAATGCCACTCTGATCATCTTTTGACTTATTTTTAAAGTGTTTCCAATGGTCCTTTAATTATGATTATGACGTTTTTAAGCCTAAATTAAAAAGAAGTTTTATTATCAAGGACAGATTCTGCAGAGCGTTAGGAGTTCATCAGAAATTTGGACAGGACTACTGGCGTGCAGTAAGCCTCCCCTCATTTCCCATCATCCTTTGTTTACACTCGCTCCCGCTAGTTTACAGCCCCTCACAACCCTAACTTAACTTTAACAAAAATGGTGAGCAGTATTGGATGTATCCACCCGTACAGTATTGAGTCAGATGCATCGGAATGAAGCGGAGCAGGAAGCCTCTTGTTTACCAATTGTGGCACCTGAGTCACTGCTACCAGTTTTTTCCATTTTTTGTCTGGACATGATTCACAACGATTCGAATAGAAATACTCAGAAATGCAATTTAAATTTACTTTTTTTTCCATTGGAATGGGTTTTCAGAACTGTCATGCTGTGATGAAGCTTTCATAAAATCGAAATAATGCACAGATAATTCAATTCTCACCGGTCTAGAAAGAGTTAACGTCTTTGTTCATTGTCTATTGTTTGTGCGTCTGAACCCCGAAAGACTAATAATTCTCAGTTTTCCGATTACTATGAACGCATCACAGATGTTTACGTTTAACCAGAATCCAATTCTACGATTGGTCCGTTCTGAGGCAACGCGGGAAATTTCTTTCTACCGACTTCAATGTGGTTATTTATTTTTCTTGATCAAGTTTGTAAACTTCGAGGCTTACTTTCATTCTTACTAAACCAACAAAGATAAAACAAAATGTTTTATTACCCAAATGTCCTCCAGAGACACACTGGATGCTTTTCTACTGTTTGGTAAGTTACAAAATGTCATTTATTTTGATTTATAGAGAGACAAATCGAAAAAAAAAACTAATCCTTGTTTGTTTTAATAAATGGTTGATCGACGTATTAAAATAGCGGAGTATCTACATTTTTTGAATATGTTTTTTTAGGTTAGCAGCTACCAGAGGTATTCAAGTCCATCGCAAAGAGCTCGTGAAAGTCAATGTTAAGCGAACCTGGTAAGAATGTCTGAGTTATAGGATATTTTTGTTAATTTAAAATAATATAAAAAATGGTGTATAGTGTGAAATTAAAATGTCATAATTTTTATTTATCCTTAATATTGAAATAATATGTAGGCCTAAACGAAATTGGGTTTAATTGTATTTAAATGAAAATGTTGGCTGTTGTATTTTTTTAATGCTCTGACTGTGTTACTAAAAAATGCACCAGGATTACATCCATGTAATGACATTTAAAAACTTAAACTTTTTTTACGTCATAATGTTTAAAATCTAAATTAATTAATATGTACCACAACATTGTCAAATATAAAACAAAAATAAATTAAAATATGGAGGAATGACCAGCCTTTTTTTTAATACTTTTAAAAAATAGGAAAGTTTCAGCTTATTTAAATTTGTTATACCAGTCTTACAATTACAATGAAGCTAAATGTATTAACATGTTAAATAGAAAATGTGATTACACATTTAGGAGTAAATAGTTTTTTTGTAAACCATTTACAGCGGGGCCATTTTGGACTACATCACTGCACAGGTTCCTCCACCACAGCCCAACCAGCCGAGGCCTCGCTTTTCTCTCTACCTGTCTTCCCAGCTACAGTATGGAGTGGTTGTGGTCTACTACAAGCAATGTGGCTTCCTGCTTGGTAAGACAAAGGAGAAACCTTTAGAAAATAACAATGAAAAATCATCAGATCAGCTCGCCTTCCCAAACGTGAAAAGCATTTGTCAGTCACTGATTATGCAAACAGTTCTGCCATGATTTGAAGTGAACCTATGATGAACAGCACAGACCTCTCAAGTTTTTAAGTTGGTTTCAAAGAAATAGACGAAGACATTTATGCTGTAGCAGAAATCAGGCAGGGCGGATGGGTGTAATATTTCATAAATTGATTGCTGGATAATATAAAAGAAATATGACACCAAATCAAAGCAGCATCTTTTCCTGTTGCACTTTTTTCAAGGTTGACCCACATGACTCAAGGATTTTCTTCTCTCAGTTTGTAGAAATGTTAAAAATGAAGCCCTGCTCTCAGATGAGATCTTGTGTTTCAGCTGTAATGTTGTAATTTAGGAGCCAGCATGGAGCTGATGAAAGCCATGTAATCAAACACAGTTCTGCTGTGGTGTCTAGAGCCATCCAGGTTCAAATTACACGCCAGCCCTGAGAGCGTGTCCAACAGATTTGCAATCATCTGATTTGATGAAAACAACACAATGCAGGGCCGGGTGATCAGGAATGGAGGCTGACTAGCAAGCAGTCCATAGTTCTTTCCTGTCATTGATCAATAGGAATAGAAAATGTATTATTGTCAACATCTGCTGCATTTCTGATACACCTACCATTACGGTAATAACCTTTTATTTATTTATTCTGCATTTTTGACAGGGATTTATGCCTCTTTTCCAGTTTTTGTCTGTCATTGACTTTGTCATATTTCTGCAAAAACTACTGCTTTCCTTTTTTTTTTTTTAACCTTTCAGAGGAAATTCAGCAAACCATCCACCGCCTGCTGCGCTCTAAAAGACACGTACGCATCGACATGGAAGAGCCTGAAAGGTGTTGACGCAATAATCCAGACAGACAGACACTGGGTGATAATGCAACAAGCGACTGTTATGTAGACTGTAAAGTAGGAGCTACACTGTGGAGACACTGGATTTATTCATGAGCTTCGGGAAAAATATTTATGGGATTGAATGTTTGAATGGAATAAAGATGAGGCAGCGAAAAGCAGAGGATGGTTTATCGAGTGTGCGACAGACAAATGAAGCTCATCTGAATGGCTTTATGAATGTTTGATGAGCGGTTATTGAACAGGAGCAAAGTATATGTCCATTTCTGGGCTGTTGTATCATTTCACTATTTTCTCCAGATGTGCATTATTTAATTTCATGATGAGTGAGCCTCTTAGCGCATTACAAGTGGTGCAAAATTGCGATGAAAGCCATCCTAAAGCTGAATTTCATAGAGGAATAACACAGGTTATTTTGCAGGATGCTGATGGATGTTCCTGACAGTTTGGAGATGATGGTGGAGATGGATGGAGCTCAGGACCCCTTCTTCGGTGTCTTGGAATCTTATCATATCCCCAGTCCAAATGAAATATACCAGGTACAACATACACTATAAATGTGAATGCATTAATATAAATATGACAGAATTTTATTGGGGGTTTAAAAGAGAAGCGTCCTGATCCAAGAAGTCTCTTTAAAGATCCACTCGGATGAAAACCATGTTTTTTGGTGTTTTTACCATGTTCCGGTGGTAGTTTTCTCATGATGGATGACATTTAAAAATAAAATGAGGCTTAAAATTGCATTTCTGGGTATTTCTTTATTCAAATCGTTGTGAATCAAAGCAGACAAAAAAATGTAGTTGGAAAAAGATTGTATTTGTGACACAGAAGCAACAACGACAGGCCACAAGCTCCCTGCTCCGCTCCATTCTGATCCTCCCACTTGCAGACCATTAGATGCATGCACATCTTTCTCGTCTGAGCTGGTATCTGTCTCAAAAACTACAATATTGCTCACCTTTATTTTTTATTAATTTTTGCGCTGGTAATGTTAGGTTGAGGGTTTGAGGGGCTGTAAGCTACCAGGAGAGAATGTAAACAAATGGACGATGGGAAGTGAGGGCGGGCTTACTCCGCGTCAGTAGGCCTGCCCACAACTCCGAGATTAATTTCTAGTGACTTTTCTTTAAAAAAACAAAATAAATCAAAAGCTGATCGGAGTGGGACTTGAATAACGTTGCATATTGGGGAACGGTTCTAAAGTGTTTGAGAGACAATGAGTGAGATTTATCAAACGCTGAGACGAGGTGGATCTTCCTGTCCCTCAAACTTTTCTGGACTGGTATTGGCCAACACTAGCGTTCTTAGAGATACATTTCCTCAGCCGCTACTTCTCTGGATTTCAAGAGACATGCGAAGAGGAGGAGGTGTCGTCACTGTAGTATTCATGAGTGAAGAAGGCAGCGTAGAGAACCAAAAAAGTAGGTCCTTTGTTCCCTGTAAAATCCATGTTTGCTCTCCTGTTGATAGATTTGATAAATCCTGTTGGGGATTTTTTTTTATCTGGATGCCCTGGAACCATTGACTGCATCTGGGAACAGGACTGAGTGATCCCCTCCCCTCTTGCGTTCCAAACAGGAAGTACCCGTAGACTTCTACTGAGAAATGAGCAGCTGTTACTCAGCCAGAATAACCACTCGCTCTGATACAGTTTTTTAACATGTTCTTTTTTTCATGATATTTTTTCTGTAGTACACGTTATTCAAGTTATAAACCGACCAATCAGATGCCTCAATAAACGTTCAAAACATTGACATATTCTCCTGAGCCTGCTTTCAAGTGGTAGGGGTGTGGACGTCCAACAAGCTCAGTCCTGATTGGCGAGAGTGGTTGCCATAGAAACATTGACTCGGACCAATCACTGCTTACTGACGATTTCTGGTTCCGACAAGGTTTGCATTGCGAAAAAATGGCAGCTGAATTGGTTGGAGCCAGAAGGAGGCCGTTCTCTACGGGTGACACTCACTCAGTTGTAGTGTAAGACTAGGACCAGCCTGTGTGTCTCTTTTCAACACAATGATTGTAGTGTTTTTTGTTTTTCTAGGCTGATTTTGTAATTGCAGACAGAGATGTGCAGGACTCCTTGAAGCACAGCCGTAACTCAGCACCTAATAATGGTGAGATTCGCGCTACACTGTAACTGTTAACAGCGGAAAAAGCCTCTGTTTAAGACTAAAAGAGCAAAAGTCACAAACGATCAGCTCCTATTAAATCTTTTGAGAGCTATTTGTTTGTCTCACAGAGTGGAAACACACTTAACTTATTCTTGCGTAGTTTGTTGATTGTTTTATTGAATTTCAGGTTTATGAACTCAACATCAGACGCATTAAATCTTGAATATATAATTATAAAATCCGTTTATTGCTTCGGCATTTAGAATTCCTTTGAATCTGCTATGCTCAGTGACAATAAGATTCTGAAAGTTGTGGCTGCTTTCTGCTGCTGTTAAAGTCTGCTCATCCTTGTAGACCCTCAAGCTGGATTTGTTCTGCTGTGTTAACCCAGGCTTCAGCTCACCTCCAGCTGTCATCACCCTGACGGAGAAGGAGCCGTTTGTCATCAACACTGCTGAGGTAAACTCCCTGTCACAGTCCAGGTTCTGCAGAAAACATTCGTCGTCATCATTTTAAGGCGGGCTGAATGTCCGGGTGCATCACTGCGTCAAATGGGCCGCTGCACACCGGCTTAACGTCTTTGTCTGAAGCTTGGTTAGCTTTTGTTTCACACTTTGTTTGTGGTGAAGATCAGGGCTCTTTGGAGCTTTTTAGTGAATATTTTAAATCGTTTGTCTTTATGGGCTGTACAATGGTGTAGTGGTTAGCACTCTTGCCTCACAGGTAGATGGCCCTGGTTTGAATCTCCACCTGGGTCTGTTCTATGTGAAGTCTGCATGTTTTCCATGTGCATGTGTGGGTTCCTCTGTGCATTCCGGCTTCCTCCCACAGTCCAAAAACATGCCGGATAGGTCAACTGGCGATTCCAAATAGTCCCTAGGTGTAAATGCGAGTTTATGTGTGGTTGTGTGGCCCTGCGATGGACTGAACACCTGTCCTTCGCTGAACAGCTGGGATAGGCTCCAGCAAACGTGTGACTCTGAAAGGGATTCAGCAGATTTAGAAAATAGATGGATAAATTACATTCCTTGTTCTCCTGGAAAGCCAAGTAGGAACACACTAACAGGAAAATCTGTTTGCTGCCTTTTGCACAGTTTTACAGTTTTCCATCATGTAGAACTAACATCCGTGCATCTTTACGCTCTTTAAAATAAATCTAAAGACTTTCCGCACAAGCACAGTTTGACCATAGAGTCAGTTTTCAATCCTTTCCATTTGCAACAAATGGTAATAAAAGCAGCAGCTTTTAATTTTAGCAACGGTGAAGTTAAAACACTCATAAATGGCGCAAAGAAAAGAGAATCTGTCTTCACTTTTGGAGAAGCCTTTGATTGAATGTGAAAGAAATTGATCTTATTTGTTATCATTGTTTAGATGTGTTTTTGAATGTTAACTCAAACTGGCCGTTTTTACCTTTTCAGCAACAGTTCTTCTGTGTTTTATTGCCTGCTTCTTACCCCAATCTAGGATGAGGGGGTTCTACAACCCACTGTCCTTAGCAGATAAGGAAGGGTTCTGTCCGAACTGAAAACATACCCAGAAGGTTCATTATACGACACCCCTAATGAACTTTTTAACTTTGTTTCTCTGCTTCTAAGTTGTAACGTAAAAATGTAGGGTGATGTTGAAAACTAAAATCCACTTTTGGACCTTTTTTTGTGTTTCACATTTATCTGTTTTGTTTATTTCTGTGCTTGAAATTTGTATTTGATCAAGTTTGGACCCCTGAACATGTATAGTCTGAAGACCATGAGGGGTCCACATGTTCTACGCAGACATTACGGTCAGGAAATGGAGCTTTGGCGCTGTGTTTCCCCCACAGTAACAATGAGGCTCTCCTGGAAGCGGAACTGCGTTTTGTTTTGATGGCGTCTCTCTGAATCACATCAACCTGACCTGCATTGTTTGTGTTTCTCCTGTCGGCTCGTCCGCTGGGATTACGTTTGGTTTGCAGTTGATAGCCCTTCAGTCATTATTCCAAACACAAAAACTGACCAAAAATGTGTTAATCTGAGATAGATGCCTCACAGCATCAGTGTCTAACAGCTTCTTTTGGAACTGCTAGTATTTTGAGGGGGACGACCTCCCTGAAGCCACTGCCAAAGACATCGAGCTGCTGATGGAACAGCCAGACCTGTTCTGGAAAGGTGAGTTTTTCTGGGTTTTATTGGAATGTGAATATAGATACTGGAACTTTTTGTTGTTGACATAAGGCAAATGTTTATTTGTATTTTGGCACAGCTGGAATGTGGGGGAAAAAAGCAATTTGAAGTGAATGTGTTGTAAAAAGAGAAGGTTTATGTTCTGGAAAATGTTCCATCTCAGGGGGGTGGAGGCAGGATTTAGATTAGTCTGTCCTACTTTAGGAGTTGATTGTCTTCAAAGACAAAAAAGGGCAAATTATGAACATTTAGACCTATTAAATTTATGATAAAAATGAAAAATAAACTTTAAACAAATGTCTCCAATTGAAGTTCTTTGTGTTACTGTAGTGCAGGGATCTGTAACATGAGGCTCCGGAGCCGCATGCAGCTCTTTTACGTCTTCAGTGAAGCTCTTTGGATTAGAAAAAAACATGCAACAACAAAAAAAAGGATAAATAATAGGTTTGGGTTTGTTTTAGTTTTGGGTCTTTTCTTTTTGTGAATTAAGTTTTGTCATTTATGTTTAGATTTTTAACATCTAAGATAACTAAACAGAATTATGGTAAATGGTTTATCCTACTGTCCATACATACATAATGTTAGAAAATGCCATGTTTGATTTGGATTTTTCCAATTTTTGTATTTAAGTAAATCTACTGCAGCAGGAGGATCGTGTTTGACACAGGATGTATTTTATTTTGAAGGAACTTGGATGGGCTGCTGATGAAAGAAGTTCAAGTTGCTGTTTTTAGAAAACCTTGTTATTATTTAATTATTGTAAAGATCCAAAAGCTACATTTCTAAATAAGAAATCTTAATGACAGCAAAAAGATAAACAAAGCTTATTTATCTAAACATAAAGTGGGACTTTGTGGCTCTCGTTGGGTTTTGGTCAGTGAGAAACTGGATCAAATGGCTCTTCTAGTTTTAACGGTTGCAGATTCCTGTTCCAGTGTAATTTATTTGCAAAAATATGGACAAAATCCCCATGAAATCTGTGGAATAATTTTGTCAAATTAAATTGCTTTAAATAATACATTTTAGTTTTAATTTATTTGATCTCGTTCAATCAAAAGCTTTCCAAATTTCATTTTATGGTCTTAAAAGAAAGTCAAAATGTTTGGAAAAACTTCTCTGCCTCTCCTTATTATTTTTTATTTCTGTTGTGAATATTTGTTCAACAGAAGCCGAGCGGCAGCAGACGGAGGACCTGGTCAAAGACCAGGGAACCGTTTCCTCTATTGATCAGTGAGTTTCTGTTTTTCTGCTCCTTCCATGGGGATGCCGGTCTTCCTTCTCAGTAGGATCAGCTTCGTCTCTTCTAGTTAGGAGCAGACATCTCCACAAACCGAATGCATGGTGCTGCTTTCAGGCTGAAGGAGACCACACTGGGAGTGGAGCAGGAGAGTGTGTGGCTGCCGGACGAGGAGGCTGACCGACCGGTGGAGCTTCTTGCAGCAGCTGCTGCTCTCGAGATGACGCCTCAACACGTTGCCATGCCAACTCCACCCAGAAGAGCATCCGAGAGCTTAGGAGATGAACCAGCAGGAATTTTGGATGCAGAGGTGAGCAGTGACTGAAGCTGGCGAGCCACAAACTTTAAGCAGCAGGTTGCATTTTATTTAAAAGCAAGCAAACAGTTAAAGTCACACAGAAGCCTCTTTTTTTTTTTTTTGGGGATTTGTGATGAAATATATTATTTGTTGTTTTTTTGGCGCGCTGCTCTCAGATGGCTGTTCCTCCTCGTCGGCAGCGTGAACGCAGAAGACAGCTGGTTTTTGCAGACGTACAGGTCCAGCTATCTCACAGTGCCATGCAGGAGCAGATTGGAAACCCACAGACCGAGACACTGAATCTGGTAGATGAAACCTGCATCACTTCAAGATATGCATGTTTGAGAAGACACCATCTGTTCAATTAAACAAAGTATCTCAGATTTTAAATAAAGTTTGTTTTAGATATTAATATAAAAATGTTTATTACTTCAAAAATTCATATACAAACATGTTTGCCTCCATTGCATGTTCAGGACTTGCAATGCCCAATTTCCTGGGATCTGTAGTTCACTGAATTTTCAATCTCTTTGTTCTAAAATCAGCTTCTTGCCAATAAAGGGTCGATTCACCAGGACGCCGGTTAATTAAACTGTAGCTCACCGGCTATCCATAAACCCAGTGGATAGGAATTTATTGATTTTATTTCCCTTCTTCTTCTTAATCTCCTGTTCTTTCCGTTAAGCTTCTACTTCTTCGTTTCAAAGGGTTTTCTATCAATGCTATCAAAGTGATCTCTGTTTCGTCAGGCTGAGGTGATTCTGGGCTCTGTGATCAACTGTGACACTCCTGCTCAGCTCTTTGTCGCCCCCTGTGGAGGTTGGTAGCAAGTGTTGGAATTAAAAAAAAACCTAAACATAAAAGATTGTTTATTTAAGAAGTAAATTCTGGTCTGTGTTATACATTTGCTGTTGAAGAAACCCTCCAAATGCTCTTTTTGTTAGTAATTTTCCAGCTTGAATGGTTGGATTCATCCTAAACGGCATGCTTTCTCACTGTGGTCTCTGACCGCAGCTCTGGTACAAACTATAACCATAGCAGCCTTTCATATGTTCCATGTTTGACTCCTTCAAAGCTCTTCTCCACCCTGACCTCCTGTCGCTATGGAAACAGCAGGCCTCACTCTCCGTCCTGCCGGGAGAAAGGCAGAGTGGGGAGGAGGAGGCCATGGAAATACTCAGGGCGGAGAGGAAAAGAAGGCACTCTTACATGAAGGAGGTGAGAGGGTGGTCACAGCAGGAATCGATAACCACGATTGATTATGTCCTCCACTTTGATAAAAACGTTATCTTACAGGAAAAAGATGCCATTTTAAAAACTGCTTTTTGAAATCCTGTTGTTTTTTGTTACACCTTTCTTCTCTCAGCTGTCTGGTGTGTCAGGAATCCAACTTTCAGACGCCTCATGTGAGTTTGCTGCAGGTTTTTTTTCACATTTTTAGATTAAAAAAAATATTTATTCCACTTTTTTGTGTGTGGAAAAGCTGTGTCAGATGTGATCCACGACCTGTCCAAGGAAAATAGATCTTCAAGCGATGTGCTGACTCCTGCCAGCAGATGGTGAGTGATGGAGGAACTGAAGTCCAGCAGGAGCCAGAGGAAACATGAAAGCGTTCCCTTTGTGTGCTGCTGTTTCTGTGCAGGTCTCTGCAGGAGGAGCTCCAGCTACCTATGGAGCCCATCATGGAGGAAAACATTAAGATGCCAGAGGTTCCTGATGACATTGAAGACGGAAACATGTCGAGGTACTCGGCGCAGAACATGCACGGGCCCAACGCACACGTGCACACAGAAACAGACGTTCCTGCAAGATATTTGCATTCCTTTATTTAACCTGTAGATCCTCGATTTGAGAACCTATTGCAAAAATGTTTATCCTTTCTGACTAGTAATGGTTTCATGAGACTATTTCTGTGTTGCATTTTACTTTAAAAGTAGATAGATTTGATCAATTTAAATTAAAAAGCACAACTGAGGAATGGGATGAGCTGCAGGCTCTTCCACCTTTAAACAAACATGCAGGAATTGTCCTATCAAACACTTTTCTTGGATAGTTTCTGTCATTTTTATCAGCAGTCATCGTGCCTTTATATTAGATCTTTAATCAGGTTTGATTAACTTAACACGCTGTACTTATTTCTTCTCGATTCCAGCTGGATCTACTCCACCATTCAGAGACTCGGACAGGTTACTTTTGACTCACTGCTGCCCCCAGAGGCCGACCGCTTCATTGCAGCTCAGACTCTCAACAAACTGCTGGGTCAGAAACCCTTTTTTCTTTCAAAGCTTTTTATCAGTCACACTTTTTTCTTACATTGTGTCTTCTTAAGCCTAAAAAAGGTTTTAACTCAAATACTATTTAACTAAAAATAAACCATGACTGTCAAAGGATAAATAAAACCCATACAGCAATCAACTTGTTTTATCTCATAAATAAAATAAACTAAAGGTTTCTCTTTTAGTATATTCCCTCACCGAAAAGTAATATTATCCTAAAACTATGTCTCCTTAAGGACAACGGTGAATATATTTCTATATTTGGATTTCCTTTGACGAATAATAAATATTGTCTTTATTGCAATTGAAGGATATTTGCATCTTTCTACTGCAGTGGGGTGTTGTTTGATCATGATTTGTGTTCAGGTTGCATTTGTGGACGTTGGTGCTGACATGGAGCCTTTTCTCCCTCCAGAGCTGCTGTCAGACCAACAGGTGACCGCGTCTCAGTCTGAGCCCTACGCCGACATCCTCATCAGCCAGGCTGAGCTCAGGACGTCTGCCTGAAAGTCCCGCAACCGCCCCCGCCAATTCTCATTTATCCGTTCCTGAAGCGATATTGGAGCTGTTTTCATGCACATTTTTCTAACTGTTCCGAAAAGTTTGTCAAAGTTTGTTAAAACTGGTTGAGTTTAGATATTTTTTTAATCCAAACATTTTCTTCAAATGTGCTGTTTGTGTTTTATATGTTGTAAAATGAATTTTAAAACTGGAAAATTGCAAACTTACATTCAGAGCGTGGGGTTTCCCAGTTTTCTTATGTTTAATGTTTAGACATGAATTAAATACTGATGAAACACCGTGGAAATGTGAGAGTGTGACCTCATGTGATGCTAGACTGTGGCTTATGTGGGCAGGAGAAAGTCCTGGATCATAAGCGGCTGTTGTTGCTTATGGTGCAGAGAAGTGTGCATAAATGAAAGGTGACAGGCGCAGGTTTAACTTCCTGCGTCTGACAGGAACAGATTGCATGTTGCTGGCAGGAATCTTCCATCTGACCTTACGCCTCAGCAACTCTGGGTATTTGAGGTGTTTTTGCTCGTTAAATGCACCGGCCGCTGGTGTTTGTTTGTGTGGGAGACGGAGATCTATACAACACCCGGATGTGACCGAGAGGACTGAGCTGCAGAAACATCCATCACATCCTGGAATGGTACTTGTTTATGTTGCAGGGATGTGCCAGAAACAAAATAAGACGAGACAGGGAGACCTGAAAATAAATTCAACATGCAGAGCATCTGCACTGATAAAAGCATCATTAAGATAAGGCATAACAATATTATTTCCATATATGGTGCAGCTTTAAGCCTGTAAAGTCCACGAATTCAAAGAATTGACAGAATCTTTTTTGTTTGTAATTTTTTTCATTGACAACATTTTGCTTTCATTTTTTTAAGTGATACAAATTGTATCAATTATGAAATGTTGGGTGATTTAGTAAGTTTTTGTCCACAACAATCTTGGCTTAAGATGCAAAAATATTGACATGAGTATTCAGAGATTTACCCACTTTCTCCAATTTGATAGACATTTTTGACGTGGTGCAAATGTATTATTAAGAAATTATCAACAAATGTTCCGTTCTTTCAATACAGCATGTGGTAATTTAAAAAAAACACCACTAGATGAGTTCTTTCCATCATAAAGTTTTGAAAATTAACAAACCCCTTTTTTACACCAAAAGGGTTTTTGAGATTTTATACAGGCAGCCAATTGTACATAGCCCTTCTACTGCCTCTAGTGGAATGATGATGCATTACATGGCAGAAAACCAGGATTTACAAAGGGATTTTTAAGGAAACTTTGGATCATGCTAATCTAATGAGACAGGGGTCTCAGAATATGATACAGATGCCTTTGGATTAAAATATGTCTGTCAATTCTGTAAATTAGATAAGGATGCCAGAGTGAAATCAAAGAAACCTTATTATGACGTCTTCCCGGTGAGATGCAGTGTTGGCACATGGAAAACTGTATGTCTCCACACTTCCTCCAGCAGATACCATCACAACCACAACAAGGGTGACCACCACCCACACTGTTCCCTAAATGTGAAAATGACTTCACTGTGTTTACAGGGCAGGCTGCTGAGAAGGCCGGGTCACTGGTGGGTTAGACAGGAGGGACAGGAACGATCAGCCAAGCCAAACTACAGCAAAGACACAAAATGGAAGGAACTGTCATTTGTAGAAATAAAACTGAATAGTTACTAAAGTCACATGATACCCAGTAACAGATATGGGATGGAAAATCATGCTGCAATGCATCTTTTTAATTTAATAATGTGACACAAATGTGAAAGCCTCGTAAATCAAAGTTCAGCCCAACAGGAATGAGCAGATGAGTGTCAGAGTATCACCTCTGCTGTTCAACTTGAGGTCAACTTGACATTTCCCATGAATCACTAATCAAGTGAAATCATTTAGTTAATAGCGGTTTCTTTATAAGCTTAAAGTCCTTCAAAGCACATATTTGCTGGATGCCCGACCGCACGGGCAGCATCCGTCCATCAGTCCTGACAGTCTAATAAAGCTAACGTTTAAGCGCCACATTGCACACGTTCACACCGACTGCTTATATCAGGCTGGAGCGCAGCTCTGCCTGCATCACACTTTGACAGGGTCCTCATCAGAGGAACGATCAGCGCCCCCCAGGATCCAGCTGGGAACTTCGGTCATTGAGAATCAACAGACCAAAGAAAATTAGTGTTTATTTTTTAACTCGAGCGAGTTATGGCAGCAGATGACAAAAAGACCCTTAAGGAAGGACAAGGTGGAGTGGAAAAAATGAACGGAGAAGCCAAAAACCAAGCAGGAGGGGGGCTCTGTGGGCCAAACAGCGTCTTGATCCGAGTTGAGGTGGACCGAGATGTTCCCATGGCCGTGGCTCTGCCCATTGAGCTGCAGGCAGACCCCACTCACCAGCGCTTTCCCTTTCTGGACACCACACTTGCCGACCTGGGCATCCAAGAGTGAGTCTTTGAAGTGCTTGTGGGATTCATTTCAAGGTTTTTCTTTTTAAAAACATTCTGAAAAACGTGTGCAGATCAGAAGTGAAGGAGAGGATCGTGTGGGTCGATACCACAAAGACGCAGGTGAAGAACAAGGCAGGGAAGCTAAAGGAGAAGGAAGTCACCATTTTGGAGGTTTGTGAGTGAACTTCAGGAGTGAGCACAGTGGGGTGAGATTAGAGGATTCTCTTCACTTTGTGCTTCAGGTGCGCGTGAAAGCTCAGAAACCTGGAGACAAAGAGCTGCAGGAGGTTTTGTACAGCACTGAGGCTCACACCGACCGCTCCTTCTGCCGCACAGGAATGAACATTCTGCCCTGGAAACAAACCCATGCAGGTCTGGCTTCTGAAATGTAGGTCTCTCATTCCGTTTCCCAAATGTGTCCTTGTGACCCACCATTAGCTAAGAGGTCACGCATTTGACAGGAGGATGGATGCAGGTCACGGGAGGGTGAGAAATACTTGGGGAAATAAAATGGGATCATTCCACTCGTCATATAGAGAAAACGGAGGTTTCTGAACGCCACCTCCACAACACAAAGGACAATGCCGAGTCTGTTAACAGAACTTCTCTCCCTCAGGGAAGGACGGACTGACGCCTGTGGCGATGGCGTTGGGCTTAACCAAGAACCAGCAGCAGCCCGACTCCACTGAAAGTCAGGAGCAACGGAGGATCTGAGAGCATCAGAACCCCCATCCTCTAACAGGGTTAAGAAAACTATAATATGTATTATTTCAAATGTCAGCAAGACTAACAAAAGTCCAAAAGCCCCAGAATGAGCAGACACGATACAAGCTTAAAGTTTGTGTTTATTCAGGGGCTCCACAAAATTTTTCTTTTTTTCAATAAAGTAAAGAAACACCATTGAAAATGTGTCAAAGAAATATTCAAACTATGGTCTGCTTTTATAAAACCTTTAATCTATTTGATGTTTTGGCATTTCTATATGTTTAACTAAACAGACGTTTGTATGTGTGTTGCTAAGCTAATTCTTTCCGAGTGAAAATATGGTCTGAAATAAACAGTTTTTCTATTTTAGTAAGGCCAGAGTAAAAACCCACAGCAACAGTTGTTAGACGTCAAAACACTGCAAACAGGGACAGAATTCAAAGATGGACACTGTAGTAGATCTAGAAGTTCATTCCAACAGAAAGTGGCTGATGCCACAAACATCACAGAAACAGAAACTCCAAATGCTAAATACAGAATGCTTACTATTAAAAATGATCAAATATCAACAAAAACTGAACATATAAGCAAATAAATTATAATAATGAGCTCCAGAACTGCTGAGTGGAATAACTTTAATGGAATTTCTGCTCAGATCCTGTTTGTTAAAATGTTATACTTGAACGATTCCTTTCCCACCGTCACGGCTGGAAGGCTGTTTTGGGGCTATGAGGCACTGACGGCTGCACAGAGTTTGGCCTGCTGTTCCGCGGGAAGGGAGCCCACTGCTGCCTGGAAGTCTGCACTGTGGTTCTGGGCAAACTGTCTGATCAGTGCGACCAACATGCTTTGTGTTTCTGGAGAAAGGAGAGTCCGAGAGATAATAGATGAATGAGTAAAAAGTGAAAATAAAGTCTTTACGTAGATCAAAAATGAAGATTTCTGTTGTTTGTTGTTTTACAAAAAATTAAGCTTTTACCTTGATCCACATCTTTGTGGCCAGCAGCATAACTGGAAGCAGCAACTATGGGTTTCATCAACTCCACAACCTAAAAAAAAAAAAAAAAAAAATTCTTGCTAAATGCTTCTCATTCAAAAAAACAACTTCAATGAAGTTTGCTTTGCTATTTTTCCACAGCCACAAAATTTCACAATGATACCCATTTTTTTGAACCATCTAGAAATTAAGTTGCGATTAAAAAAAAAAGAAATTATAAAACCACTGTAACAGTCATCCTTTGAATTTGAAATGGTTTATTTCAAGCAATTAAGTAGAAATAATACACAAAATCCTTCATTGCAAATATGCCAGCTTTGGTGTTAAGGCATTAATAATAATAATCATTATAATGGATTGGATTTATCTCTGCTTTCCATGCGCTCTTAAGGTGTGTCATAAAGATTCTACATGGAGAAAAAGTAGATTCTTTTTTAACAGCTTTACCTTAGGTGTCGCTCAAACAGAACCTATCCCACAAAGGGTTAAAGCTGGGAGTCAATAGTTTGCACTGTACCATGTCAGGACTGTGTTTGTAGAGCATAACCAGGCACTTAAAGACCGTCTTGTTCTCCTCCATATCCTCTTTGAGAGGCAAATGCTTAACCAGAGCAGGCACCACCTGTCGGGCAGAGCAGACACGTGACAGTGTGGAGCTTCTCCTCTGATGACATCTGTTTAGGGGGAAGATTGCAAAATGTGGAAGGACAAACCTGCTTGAGAGGAACAGCATCAATGTTGCTCATAATCATCCTGCAGAGAGCAGCACACAGGTTATCGATAACCCTCTGATCCGACTCCTTGGCCAGCAGGTTGGAAAACACAGACAGCATGGTGGGGTAATCTCTGGAGGACTTCGCTAAAGATTGGCTTCCAAGTCCCATTAGACTTCAGGATATGTTTCTATAATGCTCATTCAAAACAGCAGTACATATACAGATGAGGATACGACACCACGATGGGTCCAGCTGCTTCAGCCAGGCATCCCAGGCCAAACACGCTGTTGTTGCGAACCTCAGCATCGCTGTCCTTCACCCCCGCTACCAGGACAGGAAGCAAACGATTGGACAGTCGGCCTGCCAGTCCGCGACCTCCAGGAGCATTCACGAGAGCTTGGAGGATCTCCCCAATGGTGCCGATTGAAAAAGACCGGTCCGCCACAGTGCATGAGGATTTCTGCAAGGATATAGAGTAGAAACTAACAATTACATTCATTGGGATTTGAAGTATTGCCTCAGTAGCCTGGAAAGAAAATGTAGCAATTGCTACTTTTTACAAGGGCAAGTAGGAAAAACGACTGATTGGATGCTCTAATGCAAGAGAAGACATCAGATCTAGAAAAGACTGGCTATTGTTATGATGCACACTTACAGTTTTGCTCATGATGAGAGGCAGCAGATCATTGAGGAAAGGAGCAAACTGGTCTGCAGGAACTGAAGAAGCCACTAATGGAATCCCCTCCCCTGCAAACTCCTGCAGCATGGCATCAAACTCTGCCTGAAACACGCAACACTTCAGACAATGAACTGAAGAAATGGCTGCAGCACGCCCAAACAGACAGTCCTTTCCTCTACATGCTACAAACATACTGCAAATAAAACAAAATCATTTTGTCTGGGCTGTGATGAGTGGGTGAGATGTTTATGAATGATCTGCTGCACCTGTTGGTCTTCATCGTCGGTGTCATCAGGATCACCACCCTGACAGGGAGTCTGATCGGACAAAAAGAAAAACTGTTTCAACGTCTTGGACCCAAAGTGAGTTTTTTAGTGTCATGTTGTCCAAATGGAAGCCTCTGCCCGTCGCTCTTCCCTCACCTTCTTTGTGAGAACCTCCCGAATGACGCTGCAGATCTCTCTCAGGTATGACGGGTTTTTAAAAACCTCCTCCTTGCAGGATTTGACGACGCTGTTCATGGATTCCAGAACCCCCATCACAACATGGCGCTCAGAGTCTTTTCGCACCGTTTCCAGAAAGCAAGGAATCACCACATCCAGTAGTTTCAGGAGGGCTAAAAAAAAAAAGAGGAAAAAGTTGGGTTTTTTTAAAACAATAAAATCTCCAGAATGAATTCATGAAGATTTAAATAACTACTTCCTGATCTCTGGCAGATCAGAAAGGAGGGTGACTGCAACCTGCTTTACCCTGGTGGTTGGCCTCAGAGGGATTTTCCGTCCACACTTTGTGCTGAGCTCGACAAAACTGCCCCAGTGCCCCCAGCGCTGCCCTGCGGACATCCTCGTGAGGGAACTTGGGGAGGAAAAGCATTCATTTAGTGTAAATCAGTCACACACAAGGGCAAAGAGCTCACACGTGACCCTGCAGGAGGATCTATGTAATCTTTTGTGTTATATTTAGTTTCTACATGTAATCCAACAATAATAACCTAACAATTATTTCAGCTTCTTCACATTTTTGCCATAACCAGGGTCAAATCATAAGCAGTGACAGAAGCCAAAGCTTCTATGATAAGCTGAATATTCCCACTGTTATATGTCAACAGGCGTCAGATAAACTGCTCTCTTAGCAATGCTGAATGTGTGCTAATGTCCGTATCTGCTCATTAGCTCTGCGTGTCCAATCCTCATCTTGGACTGGCTCAACTATGCAGTAAATAGTTGAACCGACTTACGTCTCTCATCTCATAAACCTGCTGGAAGCTGGACTCTAAGAAGGGCTGGAAGGCAACTCTGTCAAAGGAAACAAGAGCAGCAAATGAAATGAAATATAGGATCGCAAGAGAAAAGATTATTTTTAAAATGTAAACGAAGGAACGCTCTCAAACTATCTTACCGTGACAAAAATACCTTCTGAAAAAAGATAGATTTTTGAAATGCGATGAAAGTAAAGATTGTGTGTGAATGTTACCCAGTGCTGAAAGCGATCTCTCCCAGGGCGTCACAGGCGTCCTCCTTCTCATCCATGTACGCGTTTTCCACGCTGAACCTGAGCGTGGAAATCAGGTTTAGTGACAACAGTCTTTAGCTGAAGAAGAACAAAATCACTGATCTGTTTATGAGAAACAAACTACCCTGCAGATTCCAGGATGTCAGTTTCTGGTTCATCTTCCAAGAGGTGCTCAGCACCTTTATCGGTGTCATCGTCGTCGTTGTCATCTAGCAGAACAAAGTTCTTGTCCTCTTCGAGGTGGGCCTAGAAAACAAGAAGAAATAAATTCAAAGAAATCTATATTGTGAATGCCTTCAACTAAAGTGTTTCCAGATGTCCATTTGGTGTTTACCGTGATGCCTTCAGTGGACTTCAGGGCGAGCAGCATCACGGTTGTAATGGCGGTCAGATGGGGAGTGAGGGATTCGGGGCAGATGGTGGCAACGGAAGAATACAGACTGTACCTGAGGAGGAAGGACAGGAAGTTACAGATAAATGAATTCAGCATTGGGAGTGGACATTTACACGTGAGAAAAATGTAACGTGTAGAGTGGTCATTTTGTGCTATTATTTTTCACTGACCTTTTAAAAATAAGATTTTTTGAATAGTTTGTTTACTTACAGGAGTTATTTTAACAAGACATTTATTTTTTAGACATATCCAGTTGCTCGTTTAAACTCACATTTAACAACAGTACTCCATAAATAATGAATAGTAGACTATTTTATTTTTAGAATATGCCTTTTTTTTCCCTTCAGATGGATCTTCATTTATTTTTTAACTGCCTAACCCTTTGGGGGGATTCTTGATCCCATCTTAGAATAAACTGATCCCTGAATTATTGTGGATGGTGGTTTCTTCCCATCACTGATTTTGTGTAAATAAACAGTATTTTTTAAAAGATGAACACTCTGCAGTTATTCAAAACCATAATTTAGGGAAAGATCTCATTTTTTATTACATTAAGGCAATATTCAGAAAAGCTTTAATTTAGAAAGAGGAAATCAACGGTGGAGATCACAGTAACTTTTCTATGAACAGAAACACTAACATGGAAATAAGTGAATGCTCCAAAAGACAAACAGATCCATTTAATAACCAACTTAATTGAAGAAGAAAAAACAATCAGAGTAAACTGGATGGAAAATCTCAACAGGATGAGTTGATTTTAGCGTTGCAGACATTTGCATCTATGCATGCAACCGCACTGATCTGTGACAGCAGCTGACGTTACATACGTGCATCGTCTCAGGTCAGGGTCATCAATGTTGTCAGTGAGGTTCATGCCCAGCTGGATGCACTCTGCAGCAAGAGGGCTGAAGACATCTTTGCCGATGGTGCGCGCCAAAACGGACAGAGTATCTGGGAGAGTCAGAAAAACTTTGAGTGGGTGCAGACTGAAAACAAAACCTGAAGTGCTTCACAAAACACTTAAAAACTGTTGTCAAAGGGAGAATAAAAAATCAGTTTGACGAACCCAAAGACTGAGTTTGAAGGGACCTCATCTCCTCTGTGGTGGCAATCAGGAAACCCTTCAGGCTTTCAATGATTGGCGGAAAATAGGGAACCAGCGACTCCTTGGCAGCATTGGCTGATAAAAGTCAAATGGGGAAACAACATGCATGCTCTGAGAGTCTCAATTTAAAGTTAGCAGTTAAGCTTAGCAACAAGTGCAATTGTCTTGGGACAGTGCAGTGAAATGCTTTATTTAAGGTGAATCCATACCTATGGCACCTATGGCTGACACAGCCAGCTCTTTAATCTTGAGCTTGTTGGTATTGCCGAGAGCAGACAGCATCGTTTCCATCAAAGTGGGCAGGTAAGGCTCAATATCAGCGCCTGGTCGAGCAAATAAAACAATAAAAGCCTAAGAATTCTCAAGATTTTAAAAGGGATATTGAGAGGACAAAACAGGAGGGGCACTTTTTAAGCTTACCCAGATTCTCCATGAAGTTCTCCAGAGCATAAAAGGCTCTGGTCACATGTCCAACCTTTGCCTCATTCAATGAAGAGAGGTAACCCAACAGCAAAGGCATCAGCTCCGAACAGTATTTACTTACTTCAGGCTGGAAAATAGATGATGACAGTTCAAAAGTAGTCTATACATGGCACATGTTAATAAATCAATTCAAAGCTGTAAATACGGTTCATCTTGAAGTGTGGATGGCAGTCTTGTGAGTCCTCACCTGCAGGTGTTCGGAGAACTGCCCGAGCGCAAACAGAGCAGCACTACGAACCACTTGACTGCTGTCTGAGAGACTCCGGCAGACTGTCTGCAGTACAGAGGACAGCATGCTGCCATGGAGGGACACAGACAAAAAAACGTGTGCATTATTGTCGCTTTCACACAAAGACTGACAGGTTTAAAAGGAATGCGAGAAGAATCATTTCTGAACGCACTTGGTCCGGATGTGGTCGGCACATCCCTCAGCCAGCACAGCGAGACACATGAGACCCCCCTTCTTTTGATAAGGGTCTTGGCTTGAAAGGCAGGCTTGGGTGAGGGGTGTCTAAAACAAAAGACAGAACCAATTTAATGACAAGCCTGACAAAACTTAATGACAAAACTGTTAAAAACAGGAAGATCAGTTGATCAGCAGAATAAAGCACTTACCAGGTGATGGAAGAGTTTCTCTGGAGGCATGTGGAGAGCCATGGTGTCAATCACCTGCAAACAGAAAAACATAAGAAGAACTGTAATGAGTCTCTCTCAAAGCACAGAAAAGTTGCTACACAAACACTGGAAAAAGAAAATTAGAATTTTTTATCTCCACCTGAGCAGCACAGTGTTTGGGATTAGCATTGTCTGTGGCGTCATCGCTGTCGCCATCCTCCTCATCTTCGGGGTCGTGCTCACCAGGTGGGGGGGCTGCAGTCAGGATTGGGAAAAGGGCCTTGAGAATGGGGGTCAGCAGCTTCAGCTTCAACACAGACTAGAAAGAGGAAGCAGAAAAGTAACATGGATCACTGCTGCTTCGTTTCTGCTGGGCACCACACAAAAAAAGAACACATATGGAATATGAAATGCAAACTGTAGATGATAAATATTTTGCTGCACAGTCATTACTAACTGCTGATCATAATGATTCACGTTTGCTGTCAGGGACTCTTACCTTACTCCTCAGTTTGATCAGGAAGGTGATGCAAGACAGGGCTTTGACTCGCAGAGAGTCACTCAGTGTTGTGTCACTGGCCACCTGAAGAAAACACATCAAAAGGTTTCATCTAAGAGCACCAGGGCATTTTGAAAACGTTTCCTTCAAAATAAAAGTCAGATTCCAAAAATACATTTTAAGAAGACTCCAAGGTTACCTCAAGGCAAAAGTGGACGATGCCGGCCACATGAGGGACGATGACAGAAACTTCGATCTCCATCAGCTCAATAAACACCTCCATGGCTTCAGTGGCTTGTTGCTGAGAAAACAAACAAACTTTTGGATGAGAACTGGTTTTTGACCGGCTTCAGATCTGATCAACAAAAAAACAAACAAAAAAAAGCTTGAATATCAAAATTTACCTCGTTGGCCTTGATGAGGTGTTTGAGAGCAACAATCAGATCTGGGATGATGGAACGCATTTGCTTCTGGAGACAGTCATAAGCTGTGTCATTCCCATCATTATTATGGCCACACGTTTATTATAATTCTGTGTTTTGGCAAAGAAACCTCTAACAGAATGCAGCACCATCGTCTCACCATTTCTTCAGTACCAATGAAAGCAGTTATTTCTGTGAGGGTGAGGATGCAGTAGTACAGCGCTATGGGGTTGTTGTGGTCATGCAGGACGGTACTGAGCAGCTGCAGCAGCTGGAAGTAGTGAGGCTGGAAAGATTCCGGGTTGGACTCTATCACCTTATTCAACAGCAAGAGACCAACCTGTGGAAAAAAAAACAATGTTTTAGATCTAATTTACTTTGTGTTTCAGATTTTCCATGGTTTGGGAGGGGCTGGTGCTTGGAACGCAGGTTTTTAGAGAAGATTATAATACACTTAGAAGCTCAAAAACTTGATTTTGTATGATTTAGGCCATTTAATTATTTTTCTAAAACCTATTAAACTCTAAGTTAGGTTACTTCTTCTGAAGAAAAAAAAAGTGTTTTTCTGAAAGATCACCTGTCTGTCATGAGGGTTTGTGCTCTTGGTGGCCTGATTGAGAAGCTGGAGCAGGGCGGGCCAGCGGTCGGGTGTTTCATGTTTGACCATAACTGCACACAGCTGGGAGAGTGCATGCTGCACAGTGTGACTGCAAACAAAGGTGAAAAGGTCAAAGAACACGCCATTTCCTGTTGAATACAGCAGCATAACTGGTAATTAAGTCCAAGTGCTTACTCGGTTTCCTGCATGAAGACTTGCAAAACCACTGCTTTGAGGCTAAAAGACAAAAGGCAACATTACCATCACAACTAGGTCACCAAGATCAACTTTAGAAAGGATTCAAATTTAAAAACTCTGCAACCTTTCTCTGTCATTGGGGTTGATCTTCTTCCAGTGTTTCTTCACTTTGAGCCTTAACGTCACAGTTGCTGTCTGACGAATCTGCAAATCAAAAGTCAAAATAACGCAGTTTAGTTTTCAGCATGAAGACGTCCAAAGCGTTGAGCCATACCACAAATGATGTGTTCTAGGAGGTAAACCTAACAGGGGTTGAGGTGCTTTAGCTCAAGAGCTAATAAGACAGATCAAAGATAATTGATTATCTACATAGTGGAAAAGTACGAAGTTCAGAAACATTTCTTCATGATGAGATTTTTAAAGACCCTTTCGAGTCAGCTAAGAAGAAACATCCTGGAAAAAGGTAGAGCGAGACTCAAATGTGTCGACATCCAAACTTTATTTTCCAGATCGGACAATGTCTTAATTTCTACATGCTGCCCATGAGGCGGCAGTCAATGTCAGAACTAGGCCTGCACAATATACCGCAAATTTATCGTTATCGCAATATCCAGCTCTGCAATATGCATATCGCAAAAGACGGCGAATATCGCACTAAATCGCAAACCCAAAATGTGTTAAAACAATCTTCTAGCAGCTTGAAGCAATTAACGAATCAAATAAATCCCTTTATGCTTTGACAAATCAGATGGACGCCTTCCCATTGTTGACCAATCAGATGGAGGCCTATTATATTAGATGTTTGTCCCCCATGTCGATGAGGGTCATTTGGAGTATAATTTTTAAACTGTGGCAATGAAATGGGAATGATGTTTTTGTTTATTTTTCTATTTGTTTATTTACCGCAAATTATATCGTTGTCGCAATATTGATCACTAATATCGCATATCGCAAGTTTTCCTCATATCGTGCAGCCCTAGTCAGAACCCTTGTGAGTCTTCTGTGATCATTTTTCCCAGGTGGCCTTACAATTTACAATAACTGGTTTCTATTTTTAACTCTAATTGTGAGGTTGGAACATTGACTGAAAATGAGAACTGGACTAAGTGGGATGATAACCACTGAAAATGGTTTGCTTCTGGCTTCAACAAAATCAAGTTATTTCAGTCAACATTTTTTTGCAATATGAACTCCCCTATGTTGGAGCCAGACATCATCTGTAGAAGTGAGTCAACGTTTCTATGGCAACCAGTCTCCCCAATCGTTGGAAGGCCACACCCCTACCACTTCAAAGTGGACCCAGAGAATCTGTCAATCAACTATTTTGAAAGTTTGACATGAACAGGTTGAAGTTTGACCGCATACTATTATTGAGACATCGGACTGGCTAGTTTAAAACTTGGATAACTCACAAAAAAAGAAATGTAAATTTACCAGAATGTTTTGTGTTTCGAAACATTAAAGTTTAGATTTTTAACTTTCAGCCTTACATGACTTTCTAGGACACTGCAATAAAGAAAACAGTCAGTGGGTTTCCTGATGTCCGTTATTAAAGATCCACTCCAATGAAAATTGTGTTTTTAGTGTGTTTAACATGTTCTTTTGTTCTCTATTATGTAGAAAATATGCATAGTAGATTAGGCTTCAAATTGTATCTGAGTATTTTGCAGTATGGGGTGCCCATGGTGCCGAGGTTTTATATTATGTTTTATTTTCTTCTTGCGCTGAAATATCGACGCTTCGATTTCATTGTGGAAGTTGGACTTTAAGAGCTTTCTAAAGAAATGCTTTAAACCCTTGAATTAAACTTAAAAACTTTTAAATTACGGGAATATACTCTGATCCAGATTGTGTTGTGGTGTAGACTTACTCTATGGTAGGTTTAGAGGGGGGGGAAAAGTTTTCTTAGATCCCAATGTTATTCTGGCATAAATCTGCTATATCTTGAATTTCTCTCAGTGGGTTATGTTTGTGTATAAAGATAACTGTGTGTGTGTGTGTTCACATTGTGTAAATACCAGGGGGTTTGGGGAGCTGCTTATGACAGCACACAGGGCTGGTATAACGGCTGGATCTTTGCATGCCTGCTTCAGCTGGGCCGTGGCCTACAAAATGAGATAACAGGGGGATAAACAATGTTATTTATACATGGTCCAGCCCGAAAAAAGAAACTGACAGGGAACAAGAGATTCATTTCAATTTGAACTTTTTAAGCTAGCTACCCCACTGACGACGTTAAGTACCCACTCACTAAACCGTTCATTACAGAACACATGGGTTACCTGCTGTATAGCGGCATTATCCGGCTGTGTCAGCTGGAGGAGAATTTGCTCGAGTTCCTCCGACATCTTTACGGTTTATGTCAGCGAATCTTTTTTTGCACCCGTTAACGTGAATCTCTTTTAAGAAGACAAAAAGTAACGAACGAGCCGCCCTTGTCGTTGGCTGAACGGTGTGGTCGACCTGTACGTAAGTAACCGAGTTGTTTGAGATGTTTTCTGCGTTGGTCGTGAAAACCCGGGTACAAACGCGGTCAAACAGTTGCTCGTTTCGGCACCGGGCAGTCGAGAATGAAAGGTTCGAGCCTCGAGTTCGGTTTGGCCACCGGCACGCGGGACAGTTGGAAGAGGCTCCAGAGTTCCATGCGTGTTGCGTTAAAGGGACCGGGGAATTTACAGAGCTTTCAGTCCGATAAAAACAAAACAGCGCCCCAGATGGAAAGGAAGACAGCCTGCAAGATATTTAAATGCATTCAAATAATTTGTTAAATAAGGAAGAGAACTACAGGCATTTGTCAACCCAAACATAATTTGCATGGAAACAAAGTCGTACCAACGTATTTGCGATTATCGGACCCGATGACAAACAAAAGCATCACAAGGCTGCTCTGGTCACTAAACAGTCTCAAAATGGGAGTTTAATAAACAATTTCTTTTAAATCCCCAGACAATAATATAAAACATTTTTAACTGATTTTAGGTGGTATATGAATAAAAAAAATGTTGTGCATGACAATTTGATCCAAAAAAACTGTGTTGATGCACTGAATAATAAAAAAAATAGTTAGGATGATAAACATAATATAACGTAATATACATATGTGAATTTGCCAACGGTGATTGGTTGCAGTAAGTCCTACTGCAGGATGCACTTTCCTGGGTTAGAAAAATTTTTGTGGTGTTTAATAATACCCCAAACATTCTGGAATCTAATATAATGTGCTCCTATACAGATATTTAGCAATTTTGAAATTAATCTTACGTCCCAAAAATAATATGCATTTACATACGCAAACCCACTTATACTAAAAATAATCAGCAAATATAGGTTTTAATTACAATAATCTTCAATTATGTTGTAAGTTGGAGACTCTACATTTAATCGAATTGATTATTTTCTGATCCGTAAGCTTTTATTTTGAAAGATAAATCTATTTTTAAATTACTAATGTACAACGGATTTTTGGGCCAGTTTACAAATATTTTTTTTCTTTTTAAAATTACCACTTTAAAGTCGTAAATGTACGAATTTAAATCTAGCTATTTTGGGGGATATTAAAACTCAGTTGAACTAATGCACTAACGTTACAAATCAAATAATAAAAATAATCCATACAAGCTTGGTTGAAACATTTTTGTCAGTTTTTTAGTATTTTTGGAAATGGGGTTGGAACATGAATACAGGTCAAACTGACCACCTTGGATGTACTTTAAAGCCTTTTGTAAATGTTGGTTCAAGTCTGACTCCTCAAATCTGAAGTGGACGCATTTAGTTATCAAACCACATAGTGATGCTAATGCACTGCCCACCTGTTGACCCTCACCCAATGCACAGTGGACACCAACTCCACTTATTCCTCACATGATCAGACAAACACACCCTGTCCATCTGGTGGCTGGATTGAAATGCAAACTGTGACATTAGGTTCACTCTTCTCATCGCATTTCAGCATTTACAGATTATTACCATGTCAATGCAGCACATGGTGAAAGAACACAGACAAGACTGAGGTGCTAATGCAGCACTAATCTCATTCATCTTTACGAAAAGGGCTGTAAACAGAGGGGAAAAAACATGCAAACATGTCCAGGACTGCACAAAAAAAAGTTAGATATTGGGTTTGAAAAATCCTCTATTTCTATCTTTCAAATTGGTGTTTTTAAAAATTTTTTAGTCCTAACTGCACAGTAATAATAATCTTACATCAAATATAGACATATGCTCACCTTTTAGGTGATTTTTTAACCTAACAAAGGTTGCATTAAGTGTGTATCAAATGGTAATGCATAAATGGTTTGCATGGGTAAACACAATGCTGTCTAGTCTAGAACTACAGAAATAGCAAACTCTGGGCAAAGTGCTAAGAAATCCAAACATAAAAAATGACAAAAGCAAAAGGAAAACAAGGAAAGTTATTTATAGTGGGCTTTAACGTGTTAATTCGTGTAGGTTTTACTATACTAAAAATTGTTTTTGCCTAGCAGAAGCGCAATCCATGCAGCATTGAAAGTCCTCACTCAGATGTCTATCAAATAATAACAAAAATAGGAAGGAAGGAGATATCTTGCCACAAATGTATTGCGTAACGTTTTGCAAAAAGGAGGATCAATGTGTAAAATACTCATTATCCTGATGTAAATATTATGATTTACATCTGTTAACATAAATCCATAAATAAAAATATAATAGACCTTGTAAATAAAGGAAGGAAACAAAGTTCAGCTATCATGCTTTTGTATTATTAAACAATTCATTATTTAAGTTTAGGATTATCAAAGAAAAAAGAATTATGCTAGAAAAAAAAAACCAATGGGATCAAATGTTTGGAGATTTTACTTATTTTTTAAGAAAACCTGAATGAGTAAATTATTTTTGTTATTATTTACAAAATTCTTTAATCTGTTGAACATCAGAGCAAAAACGTAGGATCTAAATAAAAAAAGTAAATAAACAAAGACTAGTGGGTCTTGTCTTTCCCCTATTATTGATCTTTTGTTAACATTAACCTTTTGGTGTAAGGGGGGGGGGGGGGGGTAAGAAAAAAGCAGAATAATCCAGATTACTCGAAAATACCTGTCTCTCCCTGCCACAGAACCTCCGGGATTGGCCCAATTCAAAGCACACCTTCAGCAGAGGCCACACCCACACACCTCCATATAAACACCCGCTAGAAGGCCGCGCGGGAGGTTCAATGTTACAATTGTTCCTGTTTATTTCTTCTCGATGCATTTTTAATTAACTTGAGATTTTACGGTTTTTAAGGAGACGTTTTTCCCTTTTTAGTAAAAGAAAAAAAGCATGGCGGAGTGGAAAACTCAGGTCAACTACAACCCCACCTTCCATGCGTACACCTATGGCTTCGTGTATCAAACTGGGCCCGAACAGAACCACGTACCCGGGAACGACTGGAGCCAAAACTGCGACCAGAACGGCTACAACGGAGGGCCCACGCAGTCTCATTTCCCCGCTAGGAGCCGGGAGGAGTCCCCACCTCGCAGCCCGGAGCAGCAGCCTGAGAGCGGCCACTATTACCAGGACTCCGGGGTGGTATACATCAGAGAAGCCCAGACGGGCCGCTTGGTTATGGCGGGACAGCGCCGGGTCGGTTTAGACGGCGGCGAAAACTGCACCAGACGGACCGGAAGCGATTCTGCCAGCGACTCCGAGGCACACACATCACCGGGTAAGTACCGAAACATTGGTTTTAGCTTACTCCAACAAGAAAAGCTGCGATTTCTTCTTCAAGTTCTGCCATGGAGTCCAGACTTCCCTCAGATTTGTTTTTTTCAAAAATGGCGCCAGTGTCTGTGTTACCTCTTCATGTTGCGCCATCTAGCGGCGCGGAATAAGAACAGCACTTTAATAAAATTAGTTCTTTTGGTGTAAAAACACTTCTCATTCCCTCAACAGATTCTTGGAGTTCATGCAGCAACTATGACAGAAGTGTTCCTCAGACAGATCCTGTAGTTTGGGTCAAAAATGAAGAGCAGACGGGAGCAAGGAGCCCAGACCACAGCGAGGATGTCTCCAGCTCGCTCATGGTTGAGTCCCAATCTTTTGCAGTCCAAGACACCGGGGATGCAAGCAGTTCCACACATGCACCCTTTACCACCACAAAGAAGCAAGCCAGCAGTACTCCAAACGCCCCGAAAGCTAAGGTCCGGGCAGCTTTCTCTGAGAGCCAGATGAGCACTCTGGTGCAGCGCTTCAGCGTGCAGAGGTACCTCACCCCAGCTGAGATGAAGAACCTGGCAGATGTGACTGGACTCACCTACAAGCAGGTGAAGATCTTAAGTGCTGTATAAAATAACATTTAGAAAGTTTATACAAACACTTAATCGATTTTTATTTATTTATTTAAGGTGAAAACATGGTTTCAGAACCGTAGGATGAAGCTTAGGAGGCATCAGAAGGACACCAGCTGGGTTTCAGAGCGATATACAATCAACAAGGACAACACGGCAACTGACACTGTATTCTCAAACGTGGCTCCACATGTCCCCCCTGTAAGTACCAATTGTGACATAAATATCAACATAAAACATAATGCAGAGCTGTGATTTGTGACCTTATCTATGTATTTATCCAGTATCAGGGGGACGGGATGTCCCACCTGCGGCATCACTACAACCAGCACATGATGGGTGCAGCTTTCAAGAATACCCCACACAACCTGGCCTTCTATCTGGCTGCCATGGGAAACCCCCCTGGAACTGCTGGTTACCCGCCATGGTCTTCCAGCCCCCCCCAGGCTGCTGTGCCCAGCAGACCCCAGGTACCAGGATGGCCCCTGCCGCCGGGCCGCAGTCAGTTTGAATTCTGCCCAATTCCATACGACTCCTCCGACGCCGCCTCTTTAAATAACTTTGAGCGCAACGCAATACCCGACAGCAAAGACGGGGAGTCTGCTGGGGGTGCGAATGCAGCCATTTTGCACAATGCTGTCCAATGAGCTAGACAGCCACTGTTGTTCAGTTCAGCATTTTTTGTTGACAGTTTTTTCCACTGGATGGGTGTACAAATGCTTAGTACTGTTCTGTAGCATTTCAATAGCCTGAAGTTTTATTTTTATATGCTACTATTTAATGAATGTTGCTGTTTAGTCGTTCTAGGCATGTCCAACTCTGACACCATTGCAGTACACCGTGATGTGACTATTCTATCCTGGCCTGCATTTTTTTAACTTTTCAATTAAAAAAATTACCATATCAAGTATGCATTTTTATTTGGAATACTGCAGAATTTGACAAAATCAGACACCAAATATTTGTATGAAAAGTACTTTATTCAAAAGACTATTTACACCAGAGCTGGAATCTACGATTATAGAATACAAGATTGAGCAACAGTGAGGCAAAGTCATCCACTGCAGGGACACAGACCTTTGGAGCACATTGAGAATTATTTTTTTTGCATCTAATATGGGGGGAGTGTTGATCAAAGGAACCACTTTTATTACCGAATGTAATTGAATGTAAAGTGCATGTATTGGTCATGCCTACCCTTGATTGCCAAAGCGGACGATTCCCCACACAGTTGTACTTCATATTATTTTACCCCCCATGGAAAGAAATAGTCCCTTCCATTCTAACCTGATCCCGTCATCCCTTTACATCTAATATAATCCAACAATACATTTCAAATGCATGAACTAAAAGTCCAAAGACCCTTTGTGCCATATCAAGTTCAAGGCCTCTTTTTCTGGTCTCGTTAAACCAGCTGATGAGCAGTAAAGACAAACGAACGCTCATGTTGACTTGAGATTTAATCCATTTTGAGGCTGCGGTAGATGTAACGGATAAAAGCGAGGGACGACCAGAAGGACACGCTGCCCAGCATCAGGGAGAAGACCAGCGCCGTGAGCAGGGAGTACCCGAAGAACTCCGTGCTCTGCACCAGGCCGCTCATGGAAGACCGGTTCCTGTAGTAGAAAACCGAGTAGACGAAGATGAAGAGACCCGTAGAACCTGTGCTGAGGACGCTCCGCCACCACCACCGGTAGTCCTCGCCTGACAGTAGGAAGTAGGTCAGGGCCACGGAGATGCAAGCTCCCACCGACAAGAGGATTGCAAAGACGCACAGTAGGATGCCGTACAGGGTGTAGTGCTCCCTGCCCCAAACCGTGGCAAAAATGTAATACAGCTCCACGGAAATGGCACTGAGGAAAAGATGAAGGGGAAAGTCAAATTAGTTTGGAGGGAAGACAATGATGAGTCAGATGACTGTCGGCTGGCAGCTCACCTAAAAGGCAGGAAGCCACCAATGGCCATGTGAACCACGGTGTGCTTGTACCAAGGCTGGGGGGGGATCTGCCGGGGAATGTTACGGGTGCGGCACGGAGCCTGGAAGCTACCAGCTCGGTTCTTTCCCACAATGCCGCCGATGACTGTGAGGGGGAAGCCTACCAGCACCCAGGCGCCCAGCAGGAGGAGTACAGTGGTGGCTGGCAGAGCCTGGGTGGAGCCACACCACCAGTGGATGGAGTTAACTACACTCCAAGTGATGAACAAGGGAGCTTTGGGAATAAACAAACACCTTTTTATCATTTCAGTATTATTTTAGCCCCAATGGATGCTAACTATTACATAAAAACTACTTTTAATATTTGCTAGTGACAATAACTTACAATAAAGCCAAACATTTATTTTAAAATTCAACCATTATTTGAACATCACAGCCGCATCCCCCACCTGATAACGACACTTTTGCATGTGCATGGGATTAAATCTATGGTCATTTAAAGAAGAGTGATAATTCAGGATTAACATAACAGGTTTTATTTAAACACCACTGGATCCAGACAACTGTATCAGCAAACCCAACATGCAAAAAACAAAGTAAGGTGGATTAGCTCATTGTAAAGCACATTTATTGCACAAAACATTACAAGACATATCCCAGGAGAGATAATTTAAAATAAAAATGGAAAGAAAGTTAAAAAGAATTTAAAGCAACCTTTAAGTAAGAGTGAGGATGTAAACGTTTGAATACAAACTAATCAACTGCAGCTGAGAACAAGTGAGCATCTATCCTGGATTTAAATAAACGGTGTTTCAGCTTCCTGAAAGTCTGTTCCAGATGAAGCATAGAAGCTACATGCTGCACTAGTACCAATAAAAAAAAAACAGCTGCAGAAAAACATTTTAACTGCTTGTTTATAAGACTTAGAAAGATTTTTTTTCACTGGACGAGAGAACAAAAGAGAAAATGACTGAATGCCTGTATTTATGAAAATATTCACTTCAATATCTCTTTATCTCTACTACATCAAGATCGTCCTCCTGTCTCTACCCAACCACATGGCTGCTCTCACCTCAGTCTTCTTCACTTTTCCTTTCATACTTCCTGAGCCTCTTGCCACAAATTACACTTAAAACCTTCCTCCACCCATTCCAACCAGCTTGCACACCCTTCTTCCCCTCTTTCTCAATTGTTCCGGACTGTTTAGTATCTACAGTTCTCCACCTTCTTCCCCTCTGCTTCTAGTAACCTCGTTGTTCCACTTGAGTTCCTCTCATTTACACACAGATAGTTACTGCAGACGACCTTCATGCCGTCTTTCCAAGGCAAACCTCCACCTCTCTAAACGTTCCTGCAGCTGTTCCCTGATCTCACTACAGATCACAATGTCATCTGCAAACAGCATGATCCAGAGATTCCAGTCTAACCTCATCTATCAGTCTGTTCCTCACCACAGCAAACAAGCAGAGGCTCAAAGCTGATTCTTGGTGCAGTCCCACCTCCACCTCTAATCATAATGCACATTTACAAAACACAACTAAATAGAACAATATTTGTTAGGTATGGATGTACTATTTTAAAAGAGCTTAATCAATCACAACTCTCAGAATATCTTGTTCTGCATTTTATCTAAATCTTTAATAGTCCCAAACAAAAACAACTACAAGGATAAAACAGATTTCAGAACATATTTCCCGTTCTTATGTTATTCCCAGATATGCTTTACTTGTGTTTTCCTTAAACACCTGCAGACGTTCCATGGGCTAAAACATACCAAGTTTGCACTTTTCTTCCATAAAAAGCAGATTCTGTGTAAGATTAATGGAACTGAAGGAGGATTTGGGACAACATGACTCATGGCAAAGCCCACTGTGTGTGTTGAGTGTGTCTGTTGCGAGTCTGTGTGTGTAACTAAAAGAAGGAAACTTTAATGTTTCATTGTTGTCAAGTAATTTTGTGACTTTTATTCTAAAAATTAAAAATACAGCACTGATTGTTTTCCCCCTGTAAAAGTTTTTATTTTTCGTTATTAATATTATTATTTTTAATTTCCTTTGCAACTCTTATTGTGGAAATCATTCATTATGTGGTTCTTTGAATCATAAAATTACAAAATTCTTCACAGTCCTCTGTTTGGAAGCTGAGGTTTTGTGGTGAGACAAAGTCTGGAATCTGACCTGAGAAAAGAGAAGACGCGAGGATGATGTTCCACACCCAGCGCTGGCCGTTGATCTGCGTGTAGAAGCTGCAGGAGACGTAGCCCGACACACAGCTGGTCAGAGCGTATAGGACGATGGCTGCAGAGTTTATGGCGCCGTGGCGGTGTACGTTGAACATTCCCAGCAATGCCATGATGATAATAGCTGCAGGTCACATCACAGTCAACAGACTCATACAAAAAAAAGTGATATGAAGGTGCTAAAATCTTGTGCTTAGTCTTTGCTTTACTGCTAGAAAAAAAGTTGTCAACCATTAATAAAAAATAAATAAAGCTGATCTGGTTTTCACAGGCTGCTTAGCCCAGGTTGATCCTGAATGCTCACCTGTAGCAAGGGTCAGGAACTGAGCTCCAACTCCCAGCACAGCACACAGCAAGCTTTTGAAAGGAGGAAACCTGAAGACATCGGTGTGGATGATTTTCCAGCCGTTGTCTCCTTGGTCCAGATCATCGCAGCTGCCGTCTTCTTCCACGTTGTACCTGCAGACGACACAAAAGTATTCTCTGTGGGCCAAAATACCTCTATATGAGCATAATAATTTTGTCACTTTTTATTTACTGAACTAGAAAAAACAACTAAAATCAGTTTGGAAAAATCTGAATGTATAGGTTTGACAAATAATATTCAATTTTAGACCATAATATATATATATATATTTTTAATGTATGCACAACAATCTTCAGTTCTATAGAAAACTGATCCCAAAAAAAGTTACCGTAAATAAAAATGCAAAGGTACAGATCCAAAGTGTGTCAGTTGTTACATTTTCCTCATAGAGTTAAAGATGAAGCCTTTCCTCTCTTTCCTATTACACATTGGGGCAAAAAAGGATTTAGTCAGTGACCAATTGTGCAAGTTCCCCCACTTACAAAGATGAGAAAGGCCTGTAATTATGGTGGAAAATAAGTATTTGGTCAATAACAAAAATTCAACTCATTCCTTTGTTATCTACCCCATGTTAGCAATGACAAGTCTTCACAAGGTTTTCACAGACTGTTGCTGGGAGAGTTGTCATGTTGAAAGACCCAGCCATGTTTCATCTTCAATGCCCTTGATGATGGGATGTGGTTTTCAATCAAAATCTGACCAGTCATGGCCCTATTCATTCTTTCCTTCACACAGATCAGTCGTCCCTGGTCCCTTTGCTAAAATACAGCCCCAAATCATGATGTTTCCACCCCCATGCTTTACAGTAGGCATTGTGTTTCTTTGGATGCAACTCAGCATTCTTTCTCCTCCAAACACGATGAGTAGAGTTCTTACCAGAAGGTTCTATTTTGGTTTCATCTGACCATAGGACATTCCCCCAATCCTCTTCTGGATCATCCAAATTCTCTTTAGCAAACCTTAGACGGGCCTGCTCATGTTCTGGCTTTAGCAGGGGGACACGTCTGGCACTCTAATACGAGTGGAGGACAGAGGATCCTCTTACAGAAGTCGTTACAGGTTCTGTGAGAGCCAGAAATCTTGCTTGTTTGGTAGCTGACCAAATACTTATTTTTCACCATAATTTACAAATTAATTCTTCCAGAGTCAGAAAATGTGCTTTTCTGGAGGATTTTTTCTCACTTTGTGTCTCATAGTTGAGGTTTGTCTATGATGAAAATTACAGGCCTCTTGTCTTTTTAAGAAGGAGAACTTGCACAATTGGTGGCTGGCTGACGTCTCCACTGTTTTTCTACAGTCTAAACCTACCATCAAATCCTCAAAACACAGCTCTGCATCGCCTTCAGTTTAGTTAGCATTAGAAATACAATAAGTCAAAATGTTGTGGAGAGACTCCAAAAAGGAAATGTATACCCAGATCTGCTCTTGCTGCTGTAAATGTCAAAGTGAAATGCAGCCACTGCGCAGTCAGAAAGAGACTGCGGTAGCTTAACCTTCTTGACGTGACTGGAGGTTCTCACAGTGAAAGATGAGCCTCAGAGCAAAAGCAGGGATTGCAAATCACCAAAAATGGGGCAACAGTTCAGAAGTAACAACTAGAGGCACAAATTAGTCTTTTTTTTTCCACAGAAGTTTAGTCCGCCTGTGAGGCAGAAACAGTCATCCTTTTAAAGTGACCTTTCCTGTGAACGTTTGCTCTTCAAAAACACTTGATACCCACACGGTGGTTCTAAATACAGTTTTGCACCATCGCTTCATCTGTCAAAGGATTCATTTCGGAAAAAAACACATCAAAAGTGACTGCTGAAGAGTTTTCCTGTCTCACCTGGCAAAGTCATTCTTGAGAACGCGCATGAGGATGATGATGACGAAGCCCAGCAGCAGCACCACCAGAACCAGTGAGTTGATGATGGAGAGCCAGTGGATCTCCAGAGTTTTCGGGAAGAATGAGTAATCCCTGAGGCGCTCTGCTCTCCGGGAGTAAGGCAGGCTGGACTCGTACCAGTGCACGCTGTAGGTGTGGGTTACCGTCAGGGTGCCCCCGCCCACTCCGACCCCACCTACCGCAGCACCTGTGCCCTCCTCTAAAGGGACGGGCTTTACGTCCTTTACAGACACATTAGCGAAGATCACAGACTCGCCGTTGTACTCTATGTTGAAGTCGAGGTGAGTCCACAAGCCCACCTGAACATATAAAAGAGGAGATAAGAGATTGCGAGACAAAAACGGTTCAGGCGTCAGTAGATCACTCGGTTACCTTGTGGCTGTGAGGCAGGAAGCCGCTCTCCTCTATGTATCCCACAAAACCCCAGATTGGTATTTCCGCCAGGACAAATTCAAAGTAGTACAGCTCCTCGATGGCCTCACGGAGCTGGTCGACCTGACGCACACAGATCAGACGCAAACTCAAAGGAGGAACGACTTTTCAGTCAATGAACAAGGCTGCTCAGCAAACAGTTAACAGCAAACATAAAATCCTGTTACAAACACAGACGCAGAGGACACAGAGAGAAAAGGAAAAGCTAACAAACCACAAGAAGTTTCAATATTTACCCAAGACAAAAAAAATGAATTAGTGTTCAAAGTAAAGTTTACTTAAAAGGTCAATTTAAAGGGAATTATCTACTGCTGATCAGTGTCTGCATTAAAAACAACAAATCCTTATTTGAAACGATTTCCTGGTCAGACACAGAGTTCAATTTCTTTTCAAAAAAAGGAGTTTCACCTGTTTCTCTGACAGAGTCAGCTGACAGAGGGTTTTCTTCTCCACATTCTCTCTGAAGCGGATGTGATACAAAGACTCTGCCATCCTGTCGCCGTCCAGCACTTCGCCTAGACTCAGGGATTTGTGGTGCACCTATCCAGAAACATCAGAAACAGTCTCAGCAGGGGGGAAATAGCAAAGGGGAGCGAACAAAGTTTGTATAGTAACTCCATCAATGAAAAGTGACAAAGTCTAATGTCATTTTTGGTGAATATTTTCATTAATAAATTCAAGCTTTCAAGTTGAAATAAAAGTTAAGGAGCATAAACATGTGTAGGTGTTTCAAAGACTACACAGAACCTGCACATATGTATCACATCACCAACATTTATTCCAAAAAGTGATAGTCTATTTATAGTGTATTATTTTCATATTCAGGGGAGGAAATTAGTATTTGACCCCTTGGTGATTTTGTCGGTTTGCCCACTTAAAAGGAAACTGACAGCCAGTCATTATAATTAATGGCAAGTTCAAAAGTGAGTGATAGAAGAAAATGTACTTTAAATAATTTATATACAATTATTTGCATTTCACTGAGGGAAATAATTACCGTATTTGAACCCCCTTACCGGAAAGACGTAGCAATTTGAGGCAAAGCCCTTATTAGCAAACACAAAGGTCAGGCAGTTCTTGTAGTCTAAGGCTACGTTCACACTGCAGTGAGAAGGGCAGTGGGGGCGCGCATTCATGTTGTGTGTTAGGGAGGAAGGAGAATGATAATAAAAGAAGGCTTCCCCCAGCAGAACTGGTATTGACTCTTTATTAACCCGCTCTGGAGAATCTGAGGGTCCAAATGGGGTAGTGAACCCGGAAGGAAGATCCGCCTTCGGCCCCCCGTGCTTATGACCACGGTTGGAAAGGGGGGAAAAAAGGCATCCCCGGAAAGGTTCAACACCACACTCGGCCATTTTGCAGGAATTCTTTTCAAAAACCGCCCGGTTGCGATACGAGCCCTGGAGTTTGGCCTGAAAGGAGCTGTCACCCCAAATATTAATCAAATCTGTGGCCTCGCTTCCCTTCAACTGACTGGTCTCAGCAGCATCGTCCGCCACGGTTGTTCTTTATGTTCTCGTTCCCGCCTACTTCAACGCTGAATTATGACGTTTGTAGGATATCAATGACGTACGGGTCGGATACATGTGGCCTGTCCGTTCAGATGGAGGTCGCATTTCAAAAGATCGGATACATATAGGATTCAGGACCACATACCCAAGTGGCCTGGGTCACATTAAAAGAGATCGGATCTGTGTCGTTCAGAATGTCATGAAAAGATCAGATACAGGTTGCATAAAAAAAAATCGGAATTGGGTAGTTTCAGCCTGCAGTGTGAACGTAGCCTAAGATCAGGTTTATACACATATCAGAAGCAATTTTGTCCACTTTTAAATCATTCAGGTTTGGTGGCTGTGGAGGGAAGGAGGCTCTCACTGAGGATTTCATGGTGCATGGGTCTGTCCATCCACACAATGAAGGTGTCCTGTGGAGAAAAACACTCCCAAAGTATGATGTTTCCACCTCCATGCTTGACAGTGGGGATGGCGTTCTTGGGGGTCATAGGCAGCATTTATCTTCCTCCAAACTGAACAGGTTGAGTTGATGCCAAAGAACTCAATTTTGGTCTCCTTTGACCACAGGACCCTAGTAGTCACTAGGGAATCAAATACTTTTTCCCTCAATGAAATGCAAATAGTTTTGTAGACATTTTGTATAAAGTGGATTTCTTGATTTTTTATCTTTCAGTGCTCAAATGAACCCACCATTAGGATGAAAGAATGTACATTTTTAAGTGGGCAAACCTACAATCTGAACAAGGGTTCAAATACTTATTTCTTCCACTGAAAATGAATAAAACAACATCTCCAAACTTAAAACAAGATGAAAATAAAGACAGAAAATACCTTCTCGGGCCTGCAAACTGGCAATGTGTAGTAGTGATATGTCTCCTGGGGGTTATGATAAGGCCCCACTTTATTGACGTAAAGAGTCACATTGTCCCCCTGCTTGTAGCCTGCTGCCCAGCCGGAGAACAGGCACAGTATCAGGACGCAGTGCAGCTCCATGGTCTTCTGAGGGCCAGATGGGAGGCGTCCTCTTCCACGGCGCAGAAAAAACCCCTTCAGCAGAAAAATAGACAGATCGTCAGATTACGTTGGATGAGAGTCATCGAAACTCGTCTTTTACGGGCAACCAAACAACTCTGTGACATTGAGATTTGCAGAGGTACAAACATGAAGCTTGTTCCACAACAACATGGCTACAACATCACTCCCATATGATTTCCAACTTTTTCTGTTGATTTCTTTACAAGGTTCAGACATAAAACCTCTCATGCTACAAGCAATATTAAGTTAAAAGAGAGCAAATAATCCCTTACATTATATGTTTTTTTAGTTGTAACTAAGTAAGACAATATCGCTTCAGGCTTTTATTTTGTGATTCAATTTAGCTTAAACCACTGAAATCAATTTCCTGTGATGATTTAGTACAACAAACATTCAGTTTATTTTCCTAATAACAGAAACAGTAATAAGTAAACTTTACTCTGTTACACACAAGTAACTTTTAGCAAAAAGAGTACTCCTCAAAGTACAGTTACTAATTTACAGTGAGCTATTTCTGTCTATTTTTTGTATTTTTAATTTATGAATTCAAATGTCTATTTTGACAATCGCAAACATGCCTGCCTTCATTTCCCATCATCCCTTTGTTTACGCTCTCTCCTGCTAGCTTCCAGTCCCTCACACCTCTAACAAAAATGCAGAGCAATATAGGAGCTATCCAGACGTACAGTTTTGAATCAGATGCCAGCTCAGATGAGAAAAACCAGGACGTACATGGATCTGGTCGTCTGCAAGTGGATGCATCAGAACGGAGCAGAGCAGGAAGCTTGAGACTTGCCGATATACAAGTTTTTTCCAACAGTATTTTTACGTCTACTCCTAATTTCGCAACACAATGAATAATTATATTTGTATATATAGAAAGGCATTTTCAAACTTAATTTTTCTTTATACATGTCCTCCATCATATCAAAAATGCCACAAAGAAAATGTCCAAAACACCAAAAACAAACACTTCTGTCCTGTTGTTATTGGCAACTATTATTTAAATACACTCTTATTAGACAGTATTAGTTCTTTATTTAGTCTTTGTTATTATTTGTAAGAGTAGATATTCTATATTTTCCT
>CM074504.1:14282320-14352807 GCA_037389245.1 Oryzias sinensis
ATATATACACACACACACACACTCGGAATGGGAAACACCTCAGAGGGTGGTAGAGAATGGGGGATGGGAGGGCAAAGATCCTGGGATGGTGATGGCGAACCAACCAGACATTGTATTGGTGGATAAAGAACAGAGGAAAGCCGTTGTGGTGGATGTGGCAGTGCTAAGCGATGGGAACATCAGGAAGAAGGAGCATGAGAAACTGGAGAAATACCAGGGAATCAGAGAAGAACTAGAGAAAGCCTGGAAAGTGAAGGTGACAGTGGTGCCTGTGGTAATTGGAGCACTCGGGCAGTAAGCCCCAAGCTGGAGGAGTGGCTACAACAGATACCTGGAAAGACCTCAGACCTCTCAGTCCAGAGAAGAGCAGTGCTAGGAACAGCTAAGATACTGCGCAGGACCCTCAAGCTCCCAGCCTCTGGTAGAGGACCCGAGCTTGGAGGAGAAACCACCCGCGGAGGTTGAGAGGGGTTTATTTATATATATAAACACACACATTAGATATTCCTCTAGCTGATATATGCACAGACAGTATGCATATGTGATGTCTTGTTCTCCAGAAAGCTCTTGATGACTTTAGTGCAAACCTCAATCTTCACCTCCTCAAAGTCTGAGAGGCCCTCTGGGTGTTTTTCTGGTTTGTCTCATTTGCTCCTCTGGTTTAGCACATATGTGTTTTTAATATTGTTTCCTTTCACAAACCTAACGCACAGATAAGACATCACCATCTTTTAGAACTGTTAAGAGTCCAATAATGTATTTTGGGCTGATGTAAACAAACAAAATTGTTGCTTGTTCCACGCCATTTATTATCATATTTGCACCTTTTTTTATACTTTATAAATGTGTGTGTGTGTTTGCCAAGGTGCATTATTATACCATATTTTCCGCCCTATAATCAGGCCGTCCTGTTTATGAAAATCCAGACATTTTCTTCGTTTATTTTAAAAAAATGGTTTGCGTAATGAGTAAACTAGGAAATCCGTTATGTCGACAGAAAACCCACTCAAAGACAAAACACAAATGTTTGTGTCACCATTTGGATCTTCGCCCATATAGGGGCTTCACTTTTTCCAGTTGTCATTTTAAATGAAACTTTCCTGAATGCATTTGCATCCGCAGAACCTGTTTTTTCTTTAGCTTTCAGTAGAAGTGTTGATCTGCCTGTGGGCATTTTTCATTATTTTTTAAACAGGTTGTAGAAATCCCATTATTGCTTGGATTTAAAATAAAACATCTGCAGGTTTTTGAACCCACACACAACAAGACTCAAGAGCAAACTGAATATGTTGTAGAAACTTTAAATAACAGGGCAAAATGAATAAATATTAGTTTAATTGAGAAACAGTTTCACAAAAACTAGACTAAAGAACTAATGAAACGCTTTCCAGCTGTGGGAAAAATACCCAGAGAAAATCTGCTGTTTCATAGACCCAGCTAAGACTAAAACTCAACTTTTATTGCAACTGCAGCACTAACTATCAAATTGTTTTTAGTTTTCTTTAACATATTTTAAGGAGCCTCACTAAGGCCTTGGTCAGAGGCATCAATAAACGTGGTTGACCCGTATGGGTGCTGTGGGCTTTTTAGGCTTTTCTTAGCCCGTGTAGTGTCGTAGACGGTATCGGCTGCATCTTAATTGGAACGCAGGTGTGTCTTGCAGTTTTTCTTGAGACTCATGTGGCCAACTCAAGGGACGTCATGAAAAAGGAATGTAACATTATCGTGCGTGTGTTAAATGTAGTGTGAAATATATGTGAGGAAGAAGTTACACACAGTTCGGTTGTACTGTGTCCTTATCCACACTCAGTAACCCTTGTGCTATCCAAGGCACTTTAACGCTGGGAGTTGGGTCATCTAGACCCACTACACAGTGCTCTGAACCTTTTTTCTTCAATGATTTGTGAACTTCACTGGTGTCCATGGATTACATGAAATCTTTCCACCTTTATCCACTTTTGTAATGATAGGGATAAGACGTCAATGCAAGGGTGGAGTCATCTAAGATAGCACAAGGGGTAATGTGTGTACGGGCTTCTTATTGAACGCACACAAATGCTGCACGCACAAACACACAAGCTATGCTCTGGTTGTCCAAGTTCCTAATTTCTAACAGTCAAGCTGTATCCCGCACTTATCACGTGAACAGCACCAATGGTCTCCTTTGTTGACAAAATGACAAATTAGTCTCAACTACTTCACCCTTACTTCCTCTTACGTGTTAAATGTTCATCACAACCCCTTCGCCCACAGCATTAAATGCAGACCACCTGTCATGTTCACATTTACCCATTTTTCGCTCACAAACAGCCCATATTCAGTATTTAAAGTGTCATTTTAGTAGCTATGATGATTAGATCTTTTTGTTTTGAACACAGGCTTGGTCTGTGACTGTGGTCATTACGATGGCAGGAAAAGAATATAAGCGCACATCTGTAATTTGACTTGGCAACACTGACTTGTAGACCAATCTGGGAGCAACCGTGGTACAAGGGGTAGAGTGGTCAACCTCTGATTGGAGGAATAGTTCCCGCCCTGCCCGCCCATGTGTCAAAATGTCCTAGGGCAAGACACGGAACCTCACGTGGCTCCTGGTGGTTACAGGTTGGAGCCAGTGTTTGTGTGTGTGCATGGACTGTAGCTGTAAAGCACTTTGGGATTTAAAGCAAAGTAGCAAAGCGCTATAGAAGCATACATTGTTTAACATTGAATAAAAGAAAAAAACATATTTAAAGCAACCAGCACTATGGATAGAAATATGATTTAAATCTGTTGATCTGTTAAAAATGTTTTTAAATGTATTTTTTAAGTGTTTCCTACATTTTATTGTTGCATTAAGATAATGAGACCGCATTACGACAAATTCCCATCCTGGATTTCGTGATATTTAAATCATTGTAATAGTTGTAAAAAGGAAAAGTGAAAGGAACAAAAACACAGAGGGATTTACTTGCATTTAATAACGCCGTTGAGTTTTGTCACATGGCTTCAAAGAACATTGGGACTCACAACCACACAGAAAGTTATAGTCTTCGTTTTTCACAACAGATTTTTTTAGTAGTGGAAGCATTTTGTAATAAAAGGGAGAATTTAATTTATTTTTAAGCCAAATGTTACTGTTGAAATTTTGCAGAACTTTAGAATTTCTCTAAAAACAAATTATTTTCTCTCTTTTCTATTTAACAGAGTACGTTTGAAAGCTCTCTATTTGTGAAGAACTACAGGAAAATCCCAGTTATTCATTGTTGGTAAAAAACAAAACATAAAAACTGGATTAAAAAGGGTAACGCTTTCTTTGACAGTGCAGTAAGTACCATGTAAATACCACTTAAGTACACTGTAAGTACTTTACTGTAAAGTAAGCGTTATCTAGAAAGTTAGTTTGACAGGTTTAGTCTGCAAAAGTTTAGGCAAACTTTAAGAGAAGATTGGTTTAGATTCTTCAAGTTCTTTTTTTCTTGGAAGTCGGTCTGTCAGAGTTAGATGATACACAAGCTTAGCAACTCCAAGAAAAAGCAGCAATAAGAGGCCAGCAGGGTGGATTTCTAGGTGAGAGGAAGACTTTTTTGAGTGTCGGAAGGAAGCACAGATGTAAAATAATGAAAACCACACAGACGTGTGCATTTGAGTCCTGCTGAAAGAAAGAAAATAGTAAAGGTACGTTCACACGCCCTCGGAAATGCACGTCTAAGCAGCCACTGCCAATGAAAAGTCTATGTAAATGGGAGTAAATACGCACTTCGGGCTTTCGTGTTCAAAACTCTCCTGTTCACATGTACCAGTTTCTACAACCGCTTTCGGTCACTGTGTACGCTAAAAACACAATATTCATTGGAGTAGCGTCAAGTGTCTTGCCCAAGGACCCACACTGGATTTAGCTCATTGCATCCCCTGGGAGACAAACTCTGGTTTCCCATGCACTAGTCCTACCCGCAGCGTGACCCGGGTCGCAGAAATGGAAATCTTGCATGAAAAAAAATGACATTTTGACAAAACGCTGTGTACTTCTCACTAATCACCTAAACCAGAATTGATACATATATAAAGACTACAAGGCTTTTTTGTTGTAAACAACCGTCAGCAGCATTTTCTTTGCATTGATTTCTACAGACAGCATCAGACGTGACAAACAGCAGATCTGGAACTCCCAAACACAATCTTCAGACGGAACATAAAAATGATACCCAGCAGTAGCAGGTCTGTGTGATTTTAATTACTCTGACTTAACCATCTAAACTAGCTCTATAAAATGTGCCCCATTGAGACTCTATTAAAGCAGCATGAATAGACGCAGCATGGCTTTCCTCTTGTTATCTACTTTATAGAAAGAATCTAATTCCTTTAATTTTATCGCCCACAGACCAGAGGTCACAGTGGTTTAACTGCCATGCAAATATGGCTGGATCTTGTTTACTGCTTCACAGCTACCTCTCCCTGAAAGACAGAAATAGGAATAGATGTCACTATAAGGGGCGTTTAAAGGGATGTGCTGAAAACACAGCTTTACTCCCTGTCGATTCGCACTGTGACAGGAAACTTCTGTCTGCTGTAGATGAAATGTGTCACAGTCTGAGTGAAATGCGGGCAACCAATCAGGTGCAGAGAGCTAACAGGATAAACTGCACGAAAAAGAAACCAAAATAAAAAGATCTCAAACAAAACGACAGGAGTGAGAATTCAATGAAAGACCTAACTTGATATGAACCGTACAGTGCAATTCTAACAATTATGCAAATAATATTCCTCTATGAACTTTCTAAATACTCAATAAAAACATCTGTCAGAATAGCTTTCAAGTCTCTATAACCATTAAAGTATATATCAAGTAATATTGAACAAACTACTAAAGATAACTATATATTATTTTCAAAATTAAAACAATGCACTGTTCCACAATAACACTCACAACAGAGTCCCGCAATATTTGACAGATTCTGAAGAACTGTAAATGGCCATTTGTTAAATTTGCTGCATTGAGGTTATATTTACTGAAATCAAAAGTTATCTCAATCAAAAACGTATTAACAAGTCAAATTACATTTTGACATGAGACCCATAATTTTATGCAGCTTCACAATTCTTTGATCCATTGAATTTGTTGTTTTTGGAGAGTGTCTGCTTGAATTTGCAGGATGTCAGAATAGCCTCTTAGAGCTGCTGTTTAGAGGTGATTTTCCTCCCACCCTCATAGATATTTTGCTTGAGGATGCTCCAAAGGGTTCTCAATAGGTTGAGGGAGGATGGGGGCCAGGCTATCTTCAGGAAGCCTAAAGGGGCAGACCAGCTTTCTTTCCATGATTCTGGCCCAGATCATGACTCTGCCACCTCCTTGTTGACATCGCAGCCTTGTTGGGACAAGGTGGCAATCCACCAACCACCCACTACTTCATCCATCTGGATCATCCAGGGTTGCATGGCACAATAGACACATTTTAATGGTGGACAATATATGCATGTACGCCTCTGCCCTGTGATGTTTGTTCTTGTTTTATTTTTTTCTCTTTTGACTTAATGTTCAGTTAAATTGTTTTGACCAATATTTCAATTCATATCATACATTTTTAAGTTACCATCTTTCTTTCAGTCTTCTGCATTTGCCCCCAAAAAAACCACACCATGAAAAATAACCTGAGTAGGACATGAAAGGATAGAAAGTGCTAATGTTGCCCTGTAAAAGTATAAAATCATTTAGCTAAAGTGTAAAAAAAGTGCTTTCCTGCACGTTAAAACTGCAGCTTGTCTTCCTTGAACCATTCTTTTCTCATTAAAGTGACACCAGATGGTTTATAGTAGCTCATTCCGGGGCTTTTATCACAAATGTTGCTTACTGAGCTGCTGGTGATGTTCATTCGTATCCAGCAGGAACCAAAATGCAGAGAGAATAACTGATGTTTTCCTAAAGGTAATGTCTGCAAATTGACCTGCAGTTTCCCCACCTGTCAAATGTGCCCTCAGGCAAGACACTGATCTAAGTAACCCTCAAAATGTTGCTATATTTGAGTCAGTATTGCTGTATACTGGAATGTATAAAGTTAGTTGTGATCAAGAGAAAACTTTGTGTCATTTAGATGCTTTATGCATGAATGTCAAAAAAGGTAAAGTTTATTAGTTATGTTCAATTGTCCGATTAAACTGAGGGATGATGACAGTGTGTGTGTGTTTTCCAGCACGTACAATGGCGATAATGTAAAAGAGAAGGCAGAAAAAAACATTTTGATGAAAATTGTGTTTGTTAACATGTTTTTTACATTTTTCTGATGATGGAGGACATACTGTAACCTCACTTTTCCACATGGGTCGATCTCATTCACACACGTCTTGCAGCGAACTTTCATTCCTCGCCTTCCAGGGCTAACCTCCACCTCTTTAGCTTCTCCTCCACCTGTTCCCTACTCTTGCTACAAATCACAATATCGTCTGCAAACGTCATAGTCATTGTGATTCCTGTCTTACCTCATTCATCAGCCTGTCCATCACCATTGCAAAGAGGAAGGGGCCTCAGAGCTGATCCCTGATGTAATCTCCTCTGTCGCCCCTGCGGCACACTTCACCACTGTCTTACAGCCCTAATCCATGTCCTGCACTGCGCTAACATACTACTGTCGCTCTAGACCTCCTTATACAATACCACCGTTCCTCTCTTTGTCTTTGCTTTTTCTTTAAAAAATACATAAATGTATCTGCAGTTTTGTTCGAAAACATTTTTATTAACTTATTTAGATCCGTTGTGTGTTTGAGCAGTGAAGGGCAATTGGTTCAGTTTATATTTCCAAAGCTTTTTACACCAGGTAGCAGTGGACACAGTTTATTTTTTTCACAGACAAAAAATGTTTGAACTAATTTTTTTGCACATCATAGGGGTAAAAGGCTCAGTATATGTCTGGCTGTTTGTCCAGCAAATATGGTAATGCACAATTTTTCATAATGTTTTGAATTATTATTAGACAAAAAATAAGCATTTTAAATGGTAATGTGTAAAAAATGCCATAAAAACCTAGAGCAAAATAGTAGTTTCTCTGCAATACAGTATGTTATTTTCATTACACTGAACTGAAAAGGATTCTTGGTGGTGTAGCAGTTGCACAGGAAGGAGTTTGCATGTTCTCCTCGTGAATGTTTGGGTTTTCTCCAGCTTCCTCCTACAGTCCAAAAACATGCATCACAGGTTAACTGATGATTCTAAATTGTCCCTTAGTGTGAATATGACCCTATGTTCAAATTCAGACACAGCCTGAGTGTACCCTCCCTTGCCCAACAGTAGATGGGATAGGCTCCAGCAGCCTTGTGACACCATAAGGGATCCTACATGTTTGAAACTAGGATGGATGGGGTAGTTCCACCTAAAAGCTCTAAAGAAATCATGACCCAAATATATATTTGACTTTTCTGAACTAAGCAAAAGTGAACACAGGTGGAAAGATATAGTATATAATATGATTAGGATTAGATTGCCTTGAAACAGCAGGACATGGTCTCTTAATCAAAAACGGAATTCCTCTGACAACAAGACACACAGAGAACATGGTACAGTAAAGCCAGAGGAATCATTGGGAAAAGAAAATCATCAGAAACAATAAAGTTTTATTTCCAGTCAACGAAAGAAAGTTAAACAGAAGAACTTTGACAAAATGAGCCAAAGAGTTAGCCAGACAAAAATACTAGCACTTGAAAAATATCAAAACTTTAGCTGCATATGAGAACTGGACTGAGAGCTCTTGTCTCGATCCAAAGAGGAGGTACCCACCAAAATCTAATGGATTTCTACTGAGAAATAAACAGCTATTTCTCGGTCATTATATTTGTCAGAATAACCATTCTTACTTTTTCTAAGGCAGGCCCTTTACGTTACTGCCTAACTATGTAGCCACATCCCCAGGTCCCCAGCCTGGATAAAATACAGGATCAAGTCAGGAAGGGCAACTGGCGTACAAAAAAAGCTCGGCCAAACAACCTGTGCTGTGGCGACCCCTGACGGGATATGCCGAAAGGTCAACAACACTCTAAAATTAGGATTATCAAGAACATGTTTATCAAACATCTGAAACATTTATTTGATGGATTTCCTATTTTCTATTAAGAAATGTCCTATGGTCAGATGAAACCAAATTAGAACTTTTTGGTTAAAAACTCTACTCGTCATGTTTCGAGGAGAAAGAATGCAGAGTTGCTTCAAAAGAACACCATACCGTAATCTAAAGCACGGAGGAGGAAACATCATGATTTTGGGTTGTTTTTCAGCATTGGGACCTGAAAGACTGATCCGCGTTAAGGAAAGAATGAATGGGGCTATGTGTCATCAGGTTTTCACTCAAAACTCAAGACCCATCCACGTTTCATCTTTAATGCCTTTGCTGATGAAATGTGTCTGGGTCTTTCAGCGTGACAACGATCCCAAACACTCTGCCCGGGTAATGAAGGAGTGTTTTCTAAGAAGCATTTCAAGGTCCTCGAGTGGCCTAGCCAGTCTCCAGATCTCAACCCCATAGAAAATCTTTGGAGTGAGTTGAAAGTCTGTGTTGAGCGACAGCCCCAAAACATCCCCTGCTCTAGAGGAGATCTGCATGGAGGAATGGGCCAAAATACCAGCAACAGTTTGTGAAAACCTAGTGAAGACTTACAGAAAACGTTTGACTTCTGTCATTACCAACAAAGGGTATATGACAAAGTTCTGAGTTAAACTTTTATTATTGATCAAATATATATTTTCCACCATTATTTACAAATAAATGCTTTGAAAATAAGACAATGGGATTTTCTTTCTCATTCTGTCTCTCATGGTTGAGGTATACGTTTGATGAAAATTACAGGCCCTTCTAAGTGGGAGAACTTGCACAGTTGACGGCTGACTAAATACTTTCTTGCCCCACTGGATGTCTTAAAATACCCAAATATTTAAAGTAGACATCTCCCAAGACAATGTAAATGAGTGAGTGATCATCAATACAGTCCATCTATTAAGCTCTTTTGTTATAGACTGTTCTGAGATACATCTAGCTTGTCGTGCTGAAATAAAAATGATCCCCATGCCAAACACTTTATGGTATTATAAATACCTTTTAGCATGTGCCTTTAAATCAATGCTCCCTTCATCCACATTCAAGTCAGCCGTACTGTAGGCACTGATGCATTCCAGTAACATCGCAAATACAGATGGAGCCTCTTTAGCTGAAAACAGCTCTGTCTTTAAAAAAAACTAGACATTTTAGTGGATATTTTTTTCTTAATAGCAACTGGAAACGTGGACACATCTGACCATAGAAGACAATTTTCCCGCTGTTGTGTTCAACAACGAAAAAGCAAATAATCAGACAAAAAAAGTTGAAAACAATCAAAGCAGCATTAAGTCAGGTGGCTATAACTCCTGCCGAAGAGTCTACTGATGATGTGCTGCTGCTTTTCAGATGGTGCATCGTCACAGTATCCTGCACCAGCATCTCATTTCTCTGCTGCTGTTCCACTGATGAATAGTTTCATATGTAACTCAGGCATGAGATATTCATGAAAGTGTATAAACGTAACCACAGAGCTGTGGCGAAACCAGCTGTCCAACCTTGTAAATAAAAGCCCCTCAGCTCCAGCTCTGGATGAGAGTCATAAAGAAGCAGACTCCCTCAGCTGCTTTTATTGTTGCCAGGCCTTTTTCTCTCGCACTTAAATCGGCTTCGCATCCTCAAGATCCCTCCCATTAGTTAACTGCGGGAAAGTTGGAGGAAAAACAAAAACAGTTTTGGAAAGTGAAAGCTGGCTCCAGGAGAATACATCTTTTAAGCCCTTTGCTACATGATACAAACTCTACTTCAATCCAGAAGCACAATGCATCATGGATAGTTTTGTTCAAATGTAGAAAAGTTTCAGTATCACAAAAAATACACAAAATCTTACATTTTCAGTTTCATAAAACTCAAATCTTCACCTTTTGATTTTGTATTAAAGGCATGTGTTATCTTAGATGACCCCACCCTTACATTGACGTGTTCTCCCTACCATGACAAAGGTGGATAAAGGTGGAAAGATTTCATGTAATCCATGGACACCAGTAAACAGGTGTTTGAATAATTCCAAATACATGTGTGAACTTGATTCTGGTGAAATAATGAAAGCTCTTTTAATTACAACCACTGAGTGTTACATGGTAATGTGCAATAATGATTACTGAAATGTTTAAATTACAATCAATAAGCCATTGATTTTGTTTACTTGATCTGCAATGTGTAGCAATAATTACTAGTTTGATGTTATCATGTGTTCTAATGATAATCAATTATTACATATCGGTATCGTTACTGTTTACTGAAATCATGAATGAATGTTTTCTGAAGATCATGAATCATTTCTAGGCACTGGATTTTGTTACTTGAAGAGAATCTATCTGATCAAAACCGGATTTAAAAACACTGTTAAACTATCAAATGAATGAACTCAGTAGGGGTGGGATTATATAAGCTTGCTTCTTCCCACTCCTTTTCAAGCAATAAATCAAACTCTACTTATACCTCAGTTAATGATCACTGTATTTAATTAAGCATATATGATTTAAATTACATTTTAGTTTTGATTTCTGTCTTTTTAATCTATGCATTTCATCATTTCTGTAATTAGTTTGAAAAATATGTGTAAATTCTTTGACTACAATGCTTGAAATCAATCAATAAAATCAAAATCAAATCAAAAATCAAGATCACAAATCATTGAAGAAAACGGTTCAGAGCACTGTCTAGTGGGTCTAGATGACCCAACTCCCAACGTTAAAGTGCCTAGGATAGCACAAGGGTTACAGACCTATTCTGATGAATAATTGTGTTTTGGGTGTTTTTAATATGTTCTTGTGGCATCTTTCTCATGATGGAGAATATATATAAAGAACATTATCCTTAAAATAGCTTTTGTCATTATTTTGTTATTCAGTTGTGAATCAGGGGCAGACAAAAAAAAAATGCTGTTGTGGTAACGCTGGATAGCTCCACTATTGCTCGCCATTTTTGTTTCACCGCTAATTTTAGTTTGGGGCTATGAGGGGGGCTGTAAGCTATCGGCAGAACAAATAAACAATGGGATGACGGGAAGTGGGGCGTGGTTGCTCTGTCTCAGTCCTGCCCACAACTCAGAAGTAAATTAGCATGAATATGTATTTCGGGAGTCAGAATAAGTATTCTCATTCAGCAGTGTTGGATATCAGTCAGCTCTTTCTAAAGATGGATGTTCAGATAGAAAATAAAAGTGAATGTTGATTAAAAAAAAAATGCTACAAAAAGGTTTACAAAAACATGCTGCATTTTTTTGTCCTGCAAACTAAAGTTCAACTTCTACACTCAGTTGTGTCTTTTTCTACTCTGTTTTCTTTTTTAAAGTGACCCTTTGATCCATTGTAAAAGTGTTTCCAGTTGTCTTTAACCCTTGTGCTATCTTAGATGACCCCACACTTACATTGACGTGTTCTCCCTACCATGACAAAGGTGGATAAAGGTGGAAAGATGTCATGTTATCCATGGACACCAGTGAGGTTCACAAATCACCGAAGGAAAAAGTTCAGCGCACTGTCTAGTGGGTCTAGATGACCCAACTCCCAATGTTAAAGTGCCTAGGATAGCACAAGGAATAAAGAAACTGTGTCCTAAAATACGGTATAATCATAATTAAGAGTTGCAGTATTTCATTAGCCCTTTAGCTATCTTATGGGGTCCAGATGACCCTGTTAAAGTGCCTAGGATAGCACAAGAGTTAGAAATTCACCTTTGGTTTGTGGGTGGGATCATTGGTGAGAGCTCTCTGTTTACACTCCCTCCTGCTGGCTTACAGCCCCTCACAACCTCAACCTAACATTGCCGGTGCTACGAAAATGATGAGCAATATTGGAGCTATCCAGCCGTGCAGCTTTGAGTCAGAAACCAGCTCAGATGAGGAAAATAAAGATGTTCGTGGATCTATTTGTCTATAAGTGGATTAATCAGAATGGAGCGCAGCAGGGAGTTTTGGGTCATCAGAAAAATGCCCAAAACACAATTTTCTTTAAAGTGGGTCTTTAAAAATTCATTGACAAAAATATTCATATTTAACCAATGTCAGATGTAATCATGCTTGGGTTAGGATTCTTCTACTTCTGCTTTTTGGAAGGAAATAGATGGGATGAAAAAAAAAATCATATTTCACAATTTCTAAATGCGTTTTAGAAATGTCACCCATTGTTCCTCTAGGGTTTAATCAATCTTTGGGTCTTTTTTTACAAAGCAGTACTAGAGGGTTTCTTTTACTCATGTTAGGTCTTGAGTGACAGGTTTGATGATTGTACCTCCCTAAACCTGGACACATAATTGGCAGATGTCACATGTTTTTTTTTTATTTTAGAACTTGAGGGAACTGAAGGTTTTTGGTAACTAATGCATCACTTATCATCATAAATGAGGCATTAATTGTATGGATACAATGGCTGATTAGAAATATGTTTTATTTCACTCAAATACATTTTCTATACTATCTGTTCTTTATTTTTTAAAATATACGTATAATAAATGATAAAGCGAAAGAATTTTCAGACAATATTTCGATAAAAAATAGTTTTTAAACCCATTGAAGTGATGTGTTTCTGTTCTGTTACCTCTTCTAAGAGGATTGATTGTATTTTTATTACCAACCTTCCTGCATGTTCTTATAGAAGTAGTTTTAACCAAATGCCCTCCATGTCTTCAACAGATGTGTGTTGCTGGGAGTCTTGATCTGCACTGGCTTTGAGCAAATCTTCATCACAATCTTGCAGATTGGAAATCGTTCGCACAGATCTACCACAGAGGCGCCCGGTTCCGTCTCTTAGAAACAAAACCTTTCTTTCATGTATTTGTTTTTTAATAGAATTTGTTCAATCACAAACATGATAAATTCGCCTCTTTAATAGTATTACTCTCTGTAATGACCACACCAGTGAATAAAACACATGGCATTGATGAGGACAGGGAAACCCAAAGATCTCAAGATAATGGGTGAAAGCGAGTGACAGGAGCTGCACGCTGAAATCAACAGGACCAAAGCAAATCCCAAGGTTTTAATCACCTGTCATGATTGATCGACTGATGGACTGATTTCATTCCGTTTCTGACTCTTGTATCAGGCTGTCCAGTCAAATTACACACATTTTTGTAGGTCCTGATCAATATGCCAGAACAATGCAATCATTCTGTGGAAATGAAGGGATTCTTTTAGCAGATAAATGGGACACTTTGTCCAGAAAAGAGCCTCCTGCCTCTCATGCATGTTGCGCATTTTTGAGCTTTGTTTTTTTTTTTATCAAACATTAAATACTATTTGTGTCTTGTTTTTGAAAACCACAAAAGCGCTTCCTTTTTCTTTTTATTGCACTTTCAATTCAACATAACTTTCATACAGAGTCCTGGTCCTAAAATTAAAAAAAGACTAAAACAATTGTGCCCTCTATTTAATATTCGTGGCCAAAATGTGGCAGTGGGCTACAGTAAGAAATTTGTGGTTTTTAGGCACAAATTAGAATTTGTGATCAACAATCTAAGCTTTGTGTGAACAAATTGGCATGTTGTGTGCACACATTAGTATTTTGCGTGCACAAATTGGTATTTTGTGGCAACAATTTAGCATTCTGTGCACACAAATTAGCATGTTGTGCATGCAAATTAGTATTGTTTTTTCACACAAATTACCATGTTTTGCATGCAAATAAGTATCTTGTAATACAAATGAGCATTTTGTACATGCCAATTAGGATTTTGTGCATGCAAATTAGCATATTTTTCTCCACACAAATTGGCATGTTGTGGATGCAAATTAATATTTTTTTCACTCAAATTAGCATGTTGTGCATGCAAATTAGTATTTTTTTCACACAAATTGGCATGTTGTGTATCATATGCACATTAGCATTTTGTGCACGCAAATTATTATTTTTTGCATGGAGATTAGAACCACAAATTGGTTGTAGGAGTTGATAAAAAAAATATTTTAAACCTTAAAAATAAATAAATAAAAATAAGTTCAATCAATAGTAAGTATTTTGAACACAAATCGTTTAGCTTTGTAAGGGCACAAATGAGCACCAACAATTTTTAAACTATTCTAAATTAATTAATTTGTGGCCACAAAATACACTATTAATTTGCACAGCAAAATGCTAATTAGTGAACACAAAGTGCTTATTTGTTATCAGTATGTATCGCCACATTAAGAATTCCAGGGAATATTATTTTTCATTGTCATGCCCAGTGCTCCCGTTACCACCTTTTCTTTCCAAATAAAAGAGCATCAGACTGGATGGAGATAACCACTGAATGATGTCACAGCCTTGGTTCCGCCTCCCCCTGCAGTCTCACTGAATTGAAAATATTTGAATATTTGTCCTCCCGTCATAACTTTTCTTTTTTTTTATCGCCCCCCTCCTTCTTCCGCACTGCCCTCACAGTCGGTGCGCCGTGGAGCGGTGATGCCGCCGTCAGAGCGCTCTCTCTGCGGATCCACGCGAGGAGGCGTCACGCCGTGAGAGCGGAACATCCAGCGAGCCACACGAAAACCGCACTTTGTGGAGGAAAAGTGAGCCCGCCAGCATGCGGGTCCCTTCCAGCCTGCTGTACCCGGTGCTGTCTCTCACCATCTTCGGATTATGTCCGTCCATGGTGAGTTTTTTTTTCCCCCACCTGTTTCCTGTGGGCTTTTGGAGAAAAGCGCAGGTGATGGAGAATGGCGGGTTTGTTGGGGATTATGGCAACTTTTACATGTGCTTAATTTAAAAGTCTAACAGGCATTTCAGTCATTCACATGTAAAGAAAAGGCTTTCAAAGGAAACTTTGATGATAAAGAATGTTTAATCTGTATAACAGCAGAGATGCGTCGCTACTTGGTAAAAATGGGGTGGAACCACCCCACATTTAAAACATGGTCTTTGCAGATGGTGTGCAGGTACTGCAGGTTTTTTTATGACATAAAAAAATACTAAAGAAAGGACTCAAAGGTGTGTTTAGTTATCTTTGCCATAGATTTTTTAACTCATTTTGAAGGCATAGATTTCCCCTGTGCCTGTCCCCAGCCCGGATAACATACAGGGTTGTGTCAGGAAGGGCATACAAATGTCTGCCGAACCAACTGTGCGACCTGGTGAAAGCTGGTTCGCCGGGCGACCCCTGAAGGGAACGTGAACGACATCTGACATCCACTTGTGGACCGCCTAAAGTTCTTGTGCAGCCGTGGTATTTTTGGCAAAACTTCTAAAGCATTCCGGATTCATTTCCGTCTGGTTTTCATCCTTAACCTTGAGCTGCTCTGAGGGCAACAGCCTCACATGACAAACGCTCATCGCCTTTGACTGACAGGGAAATCAGGAGGCTGAGGGAGCTGCACTGTCTTCCTCATGCAGTGCTGCTGGGGAGCTGTCCACTCTCTGGTGCTGAAACGCTCACGGTCTAAGCAGCTCTGAGGAGCGTCACTGCAGGATGCACACAAAGAAAGGGTGTAACGACTCCTTTTCACAACGACTGAATTCATGACATAATTTGTGGTTGACGATAAGATAAGACCTAAAATCGATCTTGAGCCAAAAATTCAACCAGTGTGACTTGGAGTTAAACATCTGGATACTGAACAGTGCAGGTAAAGTTTCCAGATTCCTTGTATTTCTTGCCAGATAATCAAGTGTAAATTAAATTTGTGTAAAACAAGCAAGTAAACAAGAATTAAGGTCAAATCCATTCACATTTTAGATTCATAAAGTTCAGACCACTGTTGTTTTTCTACATTAAAATAATCCAAAGGGAACATTACGATAACATTCTACCTCAATGTATGGTCACATGTCTGCTAAATTCACACATTGGACTGGAATGATGGCTTGATCAACTTTTTTAATTTTATTTTTAAGCAATTTTCTAACAGTATGGGTCAATTTGATTAACGACCTGCTGCGAAAGATCCATCTGGTTGGGTCGTAGGAATATAAATTGATTAATCTATTAAGTTAATTACTTTAAACCTAAATATGTTTTAGTACTTAAACGATCATTTTTTTAAGGATTTATGTCCTTTTTTACATGCATGACTTGCAGTTTATGCATCATATTCACCACACATGCTATAATTTGGTAATATCTGTCTGTTTGTATCAAAAATTTAAATAAGTTCATGCATTTTTTTGCATTAGAGACAACAACATTCCTCTCCCAGGGACTAAATGTTAAATTAAAAAATTAAAAACACAAACTTTGTGGTCAAAAAACACAAGGATGTTCATCAAGTTCTGCATTCCAATTGTTCGATGGCGTTTGGTGTTTTTTTTTGTTTGTTTTTTTAATGATATGGAAACCCAGAAACCTTTTATGGTATTACTCTGAGCTGGAAATTATGAAGCTGTCACTCCGGGCTGTCAGACCTTGTTTGGAAGGCTTTGTTCAGGGTTGCAGTCATTAACCCCCCCTGACATTTAAATTTATGTGTTTCTGCCGGCCCCTGCAAAGCGTCCGCAATCCACCCACAGGTCCAGTGTGGCAACTTCAAGATAACCTTTTAAAACCCGGATCCTGGATGAAGTAGTCAAAGCCGAGGCTAATAGCATGGATCTTTTCCTTTGCCATGCTGAGACATGATGTAGTTTGGCAGCTATTACCTCTGCGGTGTACATAACCGATCCCCAAAGAGCCTTTGTGAGAAAGTGAAATATTTACATTGTGCGGTTTTCCCTTATGGTCTGTTCCAGCCGGGTAATTACACACCGGCTGCCAGAGGCGCCGTGTTACTCTGATCATGATTAAAATTATGACTGGAATTTGTGTTTTATTATTACACATAATATTCTGCACCTGGAATACATATTGATTGAAGTAAAAGGACAATCTTAATAGACTTGGGGAGCCTGACGTCAGACTGGAGGAACGACTGCCTGTTTAAGATTCAGCAGCCTTTTCCTTAGCAGTCACACACACAAAGAAATGGCAGCAATTTGTGCAAGAAAAAGCCTTTTTTAAGATTAGTTTTATTTATGTGAACGTTGAACAGATATGCCTTTGTCGACACTCATCCCTTCAACTTCACGCTCATTTCTCAGCAACGCTTAACCCCCAGAAAAGGAGTCAACGTTGACGGGAAAGCACGTGTTATAAGCTACATTCACGCCACTCTCTTCAAAGCACGTATTCACCTCCAGTGAAAGGTCCATGTAAACGCAGGTTTTGGATTTCAACATTCATGAATCTAGCACTGACATGTTGCTACACAAGTTTCTATGGCCATTTTCACGCTTCAAGTACAAAATGCGCGGCCATAGAGTGTGCATTGCCAGTTAAAACCAGATTGAACCTTTACCAATGAACTTCCTGTGAAAAGTTCATCTAAATTCACTTTTCGGGCTCCTGGGTTCAAAACTCTCACATTATTGAGTACCTGCACAAGTTTTTATGACCATTTTTCAAGATCTGAATACCAAACGCACAGCATGTCAATGGATGTTGAAGGTTAACCAGGTTCAATTTTGACCAATCAGAGACTTGGATTTGGTATTGACATATGGATGGTGTCCCTTTTAATTCACAGAAATGGCCAACCATAAAAAAAAAAAAAAATCATGGAGGAAAAACTAATAACTGTGGTTTGTACCTGTCCGCTAAGATACGATACTAAGTCTTTCATGTATGTACAAGATTTACACCACTTTGACATTTCGCACCAAGCCTCTTTCAACTGTAGTGGACATGCGCTAGTAAACAGTAGAATAAGAAAAAGATGGAGAAGCGTCTCCATGCTGGTCCCGTGTGAACGCCATGGGCTATACATGTTTTCAAGAATGCACATATAACGCATGTTAAAATGCCGTGAGTATCCGTAGCTCCAAAGGACATGAGCTACAAAGTGACTGAAAGTCATTTGCTGCCTTTGTGCTGCCTGTTATTTTGTTCCAAATGGTTTCCGTGCAGGTAGCAAACACTTGTCCTTCTCTTAAGAGCGCACAAGAGAGCTGAATTCCATTTTTATCCCTTTTTTTTAAAGCTTTTATGAAAAAATACAAAAAAAGGAGCGGACTGCATGCAAATCTTTAATTTGTCTTGTACCGTTTCTGAGTTGCAAACATTTGTTTTTCTTCTGAAGTGGTTCCTTTCTCAGAGCTGGCAGGCATTATGCTAGTAAAATTGCTTTTTATACAATGCATTCACATAAAAAATAAAAACAGCTGGAACACCTTTCTGTGGAGAACATGAATATGACTTTGCAGCTCCTTTTCCCTAGCCCACACTACCTACCTTTGCAAGGTCAACATTCAGCAGAACTTTGACCTTTAGAAGGATCACAATGAACAATTGACATAGGAAACTATGGCGTAAAATTCTCTAAAGCCCAACTTAACCCTGGTGTTGATTGTAGTATACAGACAATGCAACAGTTTTTCCTCCTAAAAGCCTTTTCTTCTTTTGAAGCCCACACAAGCCTATTGCAGACCTGGTTTGTGGTTGTCTGTGTTTTAGCTAACCATAGTAATTAAATGTTACTCCCATGTTTGCCCTTTGACCTGTAAAGGTGCCAAAGTCTTGCAGGGTTTCTACTTATTGATGTATTTTTTTTTTTGTAGTTTAGTGTGGTGTAGTGTAATGTTTTGAAACTTTCTTTAAAATTCTTATAAATTACTAAACTGAAGCACTTGCTATGATGGACCACTATATCAAAAAATGACAAAATGCAAATGTTTTTTTATCCCTGTGATGAAATTCTCCATAAAAGATTGCAATATCATCTTTTAATGAAATATAGATAATATCAGTTATGATACGTTGGGTTATTTGGAATGGTTTTGCTCACAACAATGTTAAAGATTTTGAGTGTTTAGCACAAATATATATTTAAAAATTACTATGAAAAACACACAAAAAATTAACACGAAAACTATACAAAAATTTTTGCAAAAACAAACAAAAAAGAAAATTAGCGCACACATTTTGTTTTCATTAATTATTCAATACAATAAGATTCCAAAAGGGGATTCTCTAAGAGGTTTATTTATGAGACATTGAACATGAATCTCTTTGTTTACTAATACTTTTTGTAGTTAAATATCATTCAAATGAGTAAATTCCATAAATTTTGTGATACTTCAGAAAGCGTAGAGCTTCTGTGTAAAGTCTGTGCATTCTCTCTTGAGGATGCAGTTGCAGCACCAGTGGGATGGAGCTCTGTGTAGGCACTTGCACTCTTTCTAAGCCAAAGTGAGTAGGTGGCAGGCATCAAGTGTACCCAAACACTAGGTCCATGTTTGATAAACCATGGACCGGCTTTACCAGCTTACACCGTGTCTGGCTTCAGTTGGAGAGATGTACATGCTTGACAAGACTTTGATCACAAATTAAAAGTAAAACAATTAAAAATAAGCAATAAAGTATGATCAGGGCTAAAAAAGAAATGTTCAAAACTGGAAAAATGTTGGCATTAGTATGGTATTTTCTGTTTTTTCCAAAATATTTTCACCTTTATCTTTAAGAAGGGGTTAATCTAAGTGTTTGATGGAAATCAAGGAAATTTGCTGCAGGCGGCATGAAAAAAAAAACGATACTTGTGTTAAGACGCACATATATGAACAGCAACGTATAAATTCTTTTACTTAACTTGAGTTGTGTCATAAAACAGGGATCATCTTATATATGGTTTAGTTTTTGGTTGTGTTTACTAATGTCGAAGCAAATTTGTGAACAAGGTTATCAGTATTGCAAATATGCTAACATGGGTAACGATTCCAGCGTAGCACATAACAAATTGTTTTTATTCAACTAACCACATATTTTTTGTAGAGACTACATAAAAAAATATGTGGTTAGGAAAAGAGCCAAACTGTCAGCAGCTCTGCATCAAAAAGTAGCCTAAGTGTTCAGAAAAGTCAAAACCTCGGCCATTTTCATTTGAAAAACTTGCATAACACACTGAAGGAAGCATGTCTACAGTGAATGTAAATAAAACTCTGCTCCCTTAGATTTAACAGCTTTGAAACAACTTTCCATCGTTTGAGTCCTATTGTTCTCCCCTGACGATAAGTCTGCTTGTTAAATAATGTCTTAGCATAATTACGAGAAACCAGACATGATGTTGAAATTACCAGGGGCAAAGTTATGCCTCTCCTTCTCACTCTTCCCCATTATGATTACTGTAATTACAGCACAAGTGGTTTCAATATCGGACACACATCACCTGATGAGGTGAATAGGGCTGACTAGAGATGAGCATTTTCTTGCTTTCCATCATTTTACTGCATTAACAGAACTCCAAGTATTTCCATTTCTGGGTAATAATGAAATGTAATCAACTTGTCAAGGATCCTATTCTTTTCCAGTGAACACAAAAGAACTTTAACTGTGAATTTCTCAGGGTAGCAATTGTGAAATTTGTCAACGTATGGCCTGTTTTTTTTTTTGTAGAAAGTTGTTCTTGTAAAGCGTCTACACAAACCCTGTACATTTTTAAACCCTGACTACTAATTTGTTAACCTAATCTTATAAAAGGTTGTAAATCAGTAGATATCATGATCGCACAAGTTGTGTTTGTACAAATGTTTTTATATTTTCAAGAAATGTTGTAGGTTCATTTAGTCTTAAACAAACATTTTGTCATGTGCGGGGGGCTTGAGAGCGTGAAGGACCCAAATGCAGAGGCGGAGGCACACGGTTCAAGGGCAAGGGGTTTAATACAAACAAAAAGCGCTGCAGAGCAGGATAAGAAAACTAGAACTAAACTTACTGTGGCAAAGCATGAGACATGGCATGAAGGTAGTCAGGGACAAAGAGACCTTAAAGACAATAGTGCCGTTACATGAGACATTAATGGACCAGCACAGGAGGAAGGCAGAGACAAGACTTATATACAGACAGGGCAGACAAGACACAGGTGAACACGATCAGGGCAGATGGGGACCAAAGGAAGTAAAACTCAAGAACATGATAAGACAGGAAACATTTCAAAATAAAACAGGAAACAGAACTTAACCATGACAGAACAAGACAGAAAGCAAATACCAATACAAAAGAAACTCAAACCATGACACATTTATTGCAGTGCTTCAATAAATTTGCATGCTTTTGTGCTTTTTCAATACTCCATAGGATGGAAGAGAAACTGCCCTTATGGGTGAGTAAGGGGGAAAAATGGCCAAATCTGTACAGAACATGTAGAAATAACAAAATGAAAATGACAATGCACTTTTTTTTCTACAGGCATACTGCAGGTGACAGGTCGTAGTGAACACTTATATAACCCGTAAGGGTGAAGTAAGTGAGACGCAGGCCTGTCGTATTGATTTTTATTGTCGTCAATGCTTCGACCCTTGCACAAGGGGCCCGCTAGGGCAATTCAAGTGATGTGTCCACTTCTTTTGGGTCTTTTGGATAGACAATCAAAGGGTAGTTTGCGTGAACCACCTTTGGGAACTTATAGTGAACGGTAAGGTAAGAAGCCTGTTTGTGCACCTTACCAATGACTAGTGTGTGGCGCAAGGGAATTGTATGACAGCATCACCGTCATAAGTCATAAATGCGTGAAACTTACATTATCCTTATGAATACTTCAAGAGGCACTTACCACAGGCTCAACAATCGCACATTCCATTTTCATGACCTCCTGTAACCCTTGTGCTATCCTAGGCACTTTACCATTGGGAGTTGGGTCATCTATACCCACTAGACAGGGCTCTGAACCTTTTTTCTTCAATGATTTGTGAACCTCACTGGTGTCCATGGATTACGTGAAATCTTTCCACCTTTATGCACCTTTGTCATGGTAGAGAGAACACGTAAGGGTGGAGTCATCTAAAATAGAACAAGGGTTAAGGTGGCCGTACAAGCCTCAAGGGAATTGCAAAACACTCCTGCGTTCCATTTAAGAGCAAGCCCCTACTATCTATGACCCTCATTGGACCTGGACGACCCAAAAACCTGCAGCACTCGTACGGGTTCATGTGAATAAGGCAGTGGAAGTGCCCACAGCTTGATCGCTTATTGTAATCAAGGGTTTAACAGGTCTTTAGACTAGACTAGAACGGTTTTCCACAACATGATCAGCTCATGCGATCAAGTAAACGGTCGAGGAGTTACAGTACGTCACAGAGAGTGTGTTATTTAGGTGTCACCTGCGACATCTCTGTGGTTATCGGGTTAATAATGCAGTTAGAGGTGAACTCGGTGCAACAAGTCCAAAAGTGACTCTGTTTGCTGTTTATTGCAGATTAGTATTGGATGTGACTGCTCAGAACTACATTTGCCAGCAACCAAATTTGCAATAAACCAAACTGTTATGATGAACTTTTGAAAACATGGCAAAAAAGTTTATGCTATTTACAATGAAAAGAGAACTTAGTCATTTTGAATAAACTCGGTTGTAATGTTTAGGAGAGCAAACTCATTTAAACCAATGAAACAAGATAAATGGAGAAGTTTTTTATTTTTTAGTAACTATAAGATGGAAACATCTGAAACAAAAGGAAATTAATATGGTTAAAGCCTTTAAGACCTTCATTAATAATCAGTAATTAAAAATGATCACGAAATAAGAGTTTGAAGTCCTACTCTGATCATCTTTTGATCTATTTTAAAAGCGTTCCCAGTGGCTTAATTCAGTGATGTAGAGCTGGAGTGGACATGAACGTGACAACAATCTAACACAGGACTTGTGGTACCGTATTAAAAAAAGGAGGCTGTTATAAGAAAATCAATTGTCTCCCTACTTCAGATGACCTTAATGAACACAATTCAAAGTGAACGTTCTGAATGCTGAGATCCCCGCTGGAATCATTTTACTGGAGATTTTACACACCAAAAAGAATATGTTTTTCTACCAAGCGTGCATTTCCTTTGCAACTTTAAAGATCAGTTTTAAGGAGTGATATTTCTTTTTCTTAACAGGAGCGTGGAATTGTAGATTTGACTTTGCTGCTGTCACATCTTACTGAATCCTACTGCAGAGTATAATTAGAAGCAGGCATTTCAAAGAACATCAAAGAGCATGAAGTACTCAGGTGAATGACCTTTTCTTCAACACGGTGTGAAGCGGGATCGGGGCTGCGTTTTTTGCAGATTCCGTACGGCAGACATGGCAGCCATGTTCTTCCTTTTGCAGCTTTAATGAGCATGCTCTGACTTTTCAAAATGTTGAAGCGGTTGCCTGAACATCTGCATGCAGATGAGACAGATTTGATGTGATCAAACTCCACAACCGCTCCCTAAACGAAGAAAAAGTGTTACTCCATGAATTCAAGATGAACATTTTATTGTTGAAGACTTTATATACAGAAAACATAAAAATTAAAACAATTTAAAGTAAAAAAAATACTTCAAGTCTAAAGATACAAATCTTACCTTACAAATGTCACTGTTTGTATGTCTAACACAGAGTTTTTTTCAACCAGAGATGGTCAAGTGTGCCGTGGGAAATGAATTGCCCTCATTTACTCATTTAAGAACATTTTCCATCTCCAGGATATCAGCTCTTTGGTCATCCAAACAGGCCCTGATAAAACACTGAGAAATTAGGAATATGAAAGATCCTAAAATACTTTTTTCTTTGAGTTTATTTGATTCTATTAAAGACATTTTGATAAGAATGAAGGTACCGCGATTTAGCGGCAACTACAGCTATTTCTGAAAAGTCCCGCCCCTTTAACTGTCTCCACCAATCATTCTTGAAGACTTAATCACACGTCATCAGTCTGACCAATCAGAAGTGTTTTAAAGTCTTCACTTCCTTGTCCTGATTAAGCTCAAAGTCACTCAGTCCCAACAAAAATACCAGCTAAAGCTTGTCTTTAGCGTTGTAGCTCTCCACAGAATCCGGTATCAGACCGTGGAAAAAGTGAACAAAACAATGAAACTCAGAGACGCTAGTCTTTCTGCGTTCGGCGGCTGTTTGCACTACATCTCCTATAATTGATTGGGTTAAAGTGACAGCGTCTCGGCACACAATGGGTCTCTCCTCTTAGGCCGCATTTACTGCAGGTCTTGATGCTCACATCCGATTTTCTGACTATATCCGATTTTTTTGACGACCCGCTTACATCATTTTTTAAAAGTGACCCGTATCTGATTTTTGTATTTACACTATACAATGCTGAAACTATCAAACGTATACGTTCTGAGGACTACGTAGCAGTATTTCCGCCTTCAGCGGCCCTCCTTTGGACTATTGTGACGGCATGGAGGCAAGGCGGCGACGGAAGGAGGGGTTGCCTTGGGCGCTTCTGAGGGGATGCACGGGGGAGTAAAAAGGAGGGCTGCTCGGCTCTCTCTGAATTCTGAATTTTGAATGAGGAAGTGTTTGCAGACTTTGTGCTGTCCAAACAGTTTGATCCAAGTGTTGGACCTTTCCTGCGCGATGACTTCTCTTTTCCGACCGTAGTCAGAAACACACGGGAGATTTCCTCGGGGTTCACTTTTCCGTTCTGAACCCTCAGCCTCCAGAGTGGGTTGAGAAAGACTCCAAAACTTTTGGGGGAGACACCTTATTTTTAATTTACGGTTCTCCGACACTCCCACGCTCCGCGCTCACACCCGCTCTCCTCTCCTTACACACGCAAGCACGCGCGCGCGTACACACACACACGGTCCCCATCATACACGCCCCCCAAAGAAATAAACAGCTTCTAGCCTGTTCCATAGCAACGGTGTCCCGCTTCATTAGTTAGGGTTTGCGTCCGGACCGGACATAACAGCGGTTTCCAACTACGGTCTGAAGCCTGAGGCTGAAAGGTAACACGCTGACAGCAACATCAGCGCACAAAAGCACTTTAATAAGTCATGTGATCTCAGTTGGTGGTGTCCTGAGTTGACGTCACTGACGTACGACTCACATTTACTGGGGAATATCCGATCTGTCTGCTTACATGGCACACGCAAATGCACGTATCCGATTTGTTTCTGATTTATTTCCACATATGAGAGAGGCCTGTATCCGATCTGAGAAAACTGAATCCATGCGCTTTTGTCCTGCTTACACATTTACCGATCATATCTGATCTGTGCCACATGAGAAGAAAAAATCGGAATTGGGTCACTTGAACCATGCAGTGTAAAGGCGGCCTTAATGTCTTGAAACCACAACGAACACACATCAAACAGTTTTTAAATCTTCTAACTCAACTTTTATGACAGCTGCAACATCCAGCTTTTTCTGCCACAATTATCACAAAAATGCATGTGAGATTGGGAAGGGGCTGTAGATCATTGCAGACTATGAGTTTCTCCTTTTTGTTTAATTTTTGGATGCTGGTGTGCCGCGGGATTTTTGTCAAGGTTAAAGTGAGCCGTGGCTCAAAAAAGGTTGAAAAACACTGGTCTAACATTTAAGACAAACTCCAAAGAGAATGATGTATTCCGTATTTTTACCATGTTCTTGTGGCATTTTTCTCATGATGTATAGAAAATTGAGCTTAAAATTGCATTTCTGAGAATTTCTTTCCTCTGCTGCACTGGTATTGTTAGGTTGGGATGAGCTGTAAGCTAGCAGGAGAGCGTGTAAACAGTTGGATGATGGGAAGTGGGGCAGACTTGCTCCGCTCTAACAGCCCTGCCCACAGCTCAGAGGTGAATACCCAATGAACTACTGCTGCTCTGCAGAAACTATGTCCTAGAAAATGACAGGATTTCATAATTTTTGGACAAAAACGGCAATATCACAAGACCACTGGGAGTATTTTTACAATAGATTTAGAGATGAGAGATGGAACTTTAACCTATAAAACACCAAAAGTTAAAGAATTTATCTCCAGATCAGTTTATATTTTTACAAACTAGAAAAATATAATCAGTAAAAAGATAGAGACAAAAGTTGAAAAGAGTATCTTATTTTAAAAAATGTACCACCCGTCTTCATCATTAAGAATGGTTCCTTCCATCTTCCCCTCTTTCGTTTCTTTAAAACTCAACAAATTTTTTTAAACAAGTCTTGAATCCCAATTTTATACATACTTATATAAAAAAAAACTGCTTTTACTCATAAGAACCCAGACCAATTTTTTATTAAAAAATAAAAATTCACGGAACATCCAACAAACCAAGTGGATCTTAGAACATATTTCTGATGTTTTTCTGTTAACCTGGTGTCACCATGGGTTCTTATGGGCTACATAATGGCTCTCCAGGGTTCCCTTGTTTATCACTAGGGTTACATACTAAAAGTAATCTGCAATAGGGGAAATCTGCGAGGTGGAAAAATAAATGTTTTATGGCTGTAAAACAGGAAGCATGGCATGGAGGAGACAATCACATTGTACTGGATATTTTTAACTTACAGCAAGTGATGTCTTAGGAGCAAGTATCACTTGAAAACTTTGAAAATATATCAGAAAACAGTTACACCATTTACTTACTATTAAAACATAAAAGTTTCCTAATGCCAGGGATCAATTAGGAAAAATATGTATCCCTGTCACAACTAAATGTACCTAAAAATAATTAGAACAATTACTGAGTATGACTGTAAAGAGAAGTAAACAATGCGCTTCTCCTCCTGTAACCAGCGGTCAAAGTAAGAAAAAAATGTCAGTGGCATATATTGCTGGATTTGTTTGATCTGTTCAATACAGATAAACTAAAATTATGGAAATATCGGCCGATACTGATATTGGCGCCAAAATATCGACCATCCCAAGTAAACAAGCCACCTAGTGTCCACTTGGTGAACTGATCTAAACTCAGTTTATTTTTTAAAGCAGCTCCAATCCGGAAGTTAAATTGTTGTTTAGAAATAAGAAAATTGAATGTTTGAAGTCTGAGACATACCAATAGTACTAGAGGGCCCAAAGATGCCCATCGCTGTTAAGTTGCAGCGTGCTGAAGCTGCCTCATATTCTGCATGTGTTTGCATGTGCCATTGGGTGAGTCCCGGAGCTAACGACTTCTTCACTTCATGGATAATGTTTAATGGCTGTTTCATTATCATCCCCCGGGGTGCTCATGACTGACATGACGTCCTGTTCAGGCCGAACGCTCATTGAAGCACACCCCAGAGAGGAGGCGGGAGGGTGTGAACGAGATAATGCGGCGGTGGCGGCGGCTCATTCAGAGCCTTTTCTGGGGCATAATGTGCTGAGGTCCCGCAGAATTATCTATTCAATCTTCTCTCGCTGGGGTCAGAAAAGGCAAGAAGGTGGCACGCCTCTTGAAAATTAATCTCCCTGCATGCCCTTTTACTACAGTCACATCTGTCAAAGAGGATGACTTTCCTTTCAGCTGTGTCGTCTTTTACATTTCCGCCCTGTATGTCTTTGTTGGTGCGTCTCAGGAACTTTTCGGCACTGCTGGTGCATATCTCTCTATTAGCAAAACTGGTTCCAATCATCTCCCCTTCCTACCGTTAGACCCAAAACTCCTTTGTGGAGGTTTAAACATCAGTTACAGTGTCGACAGGCACATTCTACTTCACTTGCCTCCAATTCTCTGGTGGCTTTTTATTTGGACAGCTTGATTGATGACAGAGAAGATAGCATCTGTTTAGGTCCCTGTCTTTTGGTGGGCAGGACAGCATCGTTAGTGTGATGTAAGATTTTGCTTTGCTGCCATCTCACAGTTTACTGTTTAGGAACTTCTTTTTAAAGCCTTACTTCAATAAAAATTGTATTTTTTGTGTTATTAACATGTTCTTGTTGCATTTTGTGATAATGGAGGACATATGTAGAGAATTAGGCTTAATACAATTGCATTTGTGAGTATTTTTTTTAAATTTAAATTGTTGTAAATTGAAAAAATGTGGCAGTTGTGATGTCGCTAGTACAATAGGCAGACCACAAGGTTCCTCTTTCACTCCATTTTGACGCCTCCATTTGTAGACGACTTGTACGTCTTTGTTTTCCTGGTATCTGGCTCTCTAGTATTGTTCACCATTTTTGTTACACCGCCAATGTTAGGTTGGGGCTGTAAGATAGCAGGAGACCATGTAAACAGAAAGCTCTCAGCCACAGAGAGGGGAAGGGGGGGGGGATTTCTAATAAAAACCAACACGTTCTCACCCCAACACGTTATGTTTGGACACATAGGACCCCCCTCCGTATCACATATTGATGCTTTTGGGTGAGCCCAGCGCATCGACTTTTGACCTGCTGAAAATAGGAGAGCCCTAAATTCTGATGATTGATTTACGTTTTCCACCATAAAAACAATTTTACTTTAATTTCCGTTTTTTATATCATTACAAAAATTAGGCTATTTTAAGTGACAGCTGTTTCTTATAATAACATTATAATAATAATGATATATTATTGTTATCAAGGTGGACATCCGACTCTGTGAAACTTTACCTGCCACCAGTGTGTGAATGTGTGTGTGAATGTGTGTGTGACTGGGTGAATGGGTATGTGACTGTAAAGCGCTTTGGGCCTTGTAGGTAGTAAAAGCGCTATATTAGTAAACACCATTTACCTAAGTCATTCAATCGGAGCAGGCAGCATGTCGGTTAAACAACAAGTTGGGCTCACCCTTATCATCAATAGGTGACGTGGGAGGGGGTCCTTATCCGTGGGTCTATATGTGACGAGTTGCAAGTTGTGTTTTTTCATAGTTTAGCCGGGTGTGGAACTTATTCTCAGGAGCAACTTGTTTGTGATTTATAAAAAACTAAATAAAAACCCTTTAGCGGTGATTTCCCACTAACAACCTCTACAGGGTGCTGCAGATGTGTGTCTCACTATTTCCTACTGACAGCAATGCAGAAGAAGGAGCACCATCTGAAACAAACATGGTTGAGAATTTGATTGTTCATCAAACTGTGTTTCGGAGACAAAGAAGTATCGCTGAAAGCTGCGTCATTCAGACGCAGAATAGACTGGAGACAGAAAGCTCTCAGCAACAGGGAGGGCAAAGGGGGTGGGGTTACTCCACACCAACCGTCCCGCCCACACCTCTGACACGAATGTCTAGTGAACTCCTGCTGCTCTGCATAAATTGTCCTTAAAAACGAAATAGGTTTTTGGCTAAAAACGGCATAATCATATTTAAAAGACCACCGCTTTTAAAATAGATCCAAACAACAGATTGATAAAAACAACCAATTAAAGTCTAGCATAGTTAACATATCAGCTGTTTGCTGGATAAGACATGACAAAGAGTAAAGTAAAAGCACAAGATCGAGTGAGTTATTTCCAAGCTGTCACCATTCTTTTTTTTATGAGTCAGCACAGTGAGGGAGGAGGCCATCGATCCAGCCATAGCTCCATATTTTCCTCAAACAGAAATGATGACTTATCAAATTCCAACTATTTGGGGGCCTCTTTGATGCAGCTCAGGGAGCTGGGTCAGCTTTCTCTTTTTATCCAAGCCATATTATAACAGATTGATTTTTGCCACCGCCATTGAAAGTCTTTTAATTTCTTTATCCCGAGCCTCTCACCTGTGGTGATTCTCAGACCGACTGACTGATATTGCTGCAGCGAGGCAAATCGAATGACCCATCACGAAAACCCCTGGGAAAAAAATGATATCCAGAGACCAAGGCTGCATGTGGAAGGTCGGCAATTCATTCAGCTGCAGACATCAGATATGCTGTATTGACTAGAAGAGGTTTTGCTTTTCAGAGGAAAACAGATCTATTAAGCTCTAAATCAGAAGAGTTTGTGTGTGTGTGTGTGTGTTTTTTTTTTGTGGTAATTTTAGATGCAATGGTGGATAATAAAAATACGGTCTAAATTTAACCGAGTTTAGTTGTGTGGCATGACAGAAAATGTCTGGTAACAGCATTTTGGACTCGAGTGGTTAATTTCTCATTGTCGCAGTTAAGGACAAAAGATGGGATTAAGACGGTCCCCGACATCATTTATTGCCTCCCACCCTCTTGCCCCTGTTCCTTCATCGCCTGAACCATTCACCTCATCATCTCCAACCTTCACTCTTTCTGTCAAACAAAGAAATTTTGTTGGACAAACGTAACGGCGAAATCATGTATTTGAAGGAGAAATACCTGTTGATAGCTGAATTACAACAAACAAAATTTACTTAAGTGTGTAATTGGAGAGATATCTGTGTGCCATGATTTGCCTCAATCATATCTTTCACTGGGAGACATTCATTAGGATTATTGTTCATGCCTTGTAGGTGCGATGTTGATTTGCATTTATTTTTTATTGAGTTATCCGTGATTAGGAAAGTCAGGTCGTCATTTCCACAGCTTGGAGCTCACAGGACTTGTGTCTGGAATAAAAACTGCGGTGGGAGCCGGTTGTTGTCACCAATGCAATAATTTGTTCAAGAATAATTACGGAAAGTAGTCAAAAGACGCCAAAGGGCATAATCATGCACACACAAGCTAGTACTAATGAAGAAATATCGCATATTGTGCAACTACTTTTCAGTCAGTTGGTATTTTTACAAAATGTGAAAATGAACGAAAACTTCTTTTTTTTAAGAAAAAAGTAATAATTTTATCAGAGTGGAGCAGATCCTTTGGTGGTAATAACTTCTTCCTTTATGACAGCATAGATTGTTTTCATTCACTGTCTGGTCCTAAAGACCCACTCTGATATAAATTGTGGTTTTGGTGATTCAAACATATTCTTGTGGATTGTTTTTGATGATACAAAAGTATCCTATGTTCTGCACCGTCAATGATTGATTGGTCGATTGATTGATTTCAAGCATTGTGGTCAAAACAATAAAGAATTAACACTGATTTAGTGCTAATTGTTGATTGATTATCTTCAGAAAACATTTCATTCATGACTTCAGTAATCAATAACGGTAACCAATATAATAAAATTATTATTAGAACACATTATCACATCAAACCAGGAAATATTGCTACACATTGCAGATCAAGTAAAGAAAATCAATAGCTTATTGATTATTATTAAAACATTTCAGAAATCATTATTGCACATTACACCATTCTTAACTCCTTTTATCTTCATATAGTGAACATAAGAGGAGTCAAATAAAATGCAAAAGTCAAACAGTCCAATAAGAATAAACATACCTACTCTTTGGTTCCATTGCGCAACACACTAACACACTGCACAAAGGCTTTTGTCCCCCTATCCCAGATTTGTAATTAGCAACCATTGCAGTTGATACAGTTGTGTCCCTTGTCCACTTGATGAGAATTCATGACATTCCTTGAGATTCCCGAATCAGGGGTCATCTTACATCTGAGCTGGAGGGGTGTTTGCGCCCCTCTTGGGGGCAGGTCTCCACCTTTTGTGTGCCACTCTGTATTTCTACCATCGCCTTGTGTACAGCAGCCTATGCCTTCATCCTAAGGGGAGGAGGCCAGTGTTCACACCCTCCTCTTTACACTCAGCAACATGATGGTACATTCTGGACACACCTGCCTGCTCACTTCTCCACAAACACAAATGTTTGTATGTGTGCAGACATGCCAGATGTATGAAATATGTATGTTTTTTTTACATATTAACTTTACTTGTTTATGTACTATGTACCCTATGTTGCAAAAATATGTGTGTGCAAGTATTTTGCAGGCAGTGGTTACGTGTATGTGTTTAGTTGTGCACAGACATACAGCCTTTGTGTTAACAATTTTTTTTACATTTACGTTAAGCCCCAATAAAATCTGTACTTCTTTTCTTTTTCTTCTATGCTACACTCTTTTTCTCCATCTTTTTACCATGTCAGCTAAAAAAAGTAAAGGGAGAAAAGGTAACAATAAACTAATTTTGTCAATGAAGTTTAGGTTTGAATAGGAAAGAGGTTTGAATTGGGTAAGTGGGATGCACCCATTCTGGTCACGGAGTGCCAGAACCTCACTTGTAATCAGTAAAATCTCTCCTAAAAAAGATTTTCTAAAGGCTGTTTGCTGAGCTGCTGGACAGAAATGAGCAGATTAAATTGAATTTGAGTTAAGGCTTTGTTTTATATTTGAACAAAGGTGTGCATGAACATGCTAAAGCCATAGCCACATGCACCTGTAAGACGAAAAGGGATTGTCCAGAGCCGTGGAGTATCATAGACAGGAGGAACAGCATCTGAACCCCTGTGCTATCCTATGACCCACCCTTACATTGACATGTTATCCCTACCATTAAAAAAGGTGGATAAAGGTGAAGAGGATTTCATGTAATCCATGAACACCAGTGAAGATCACAAATCATTGAAGAAAAAAGCTTCCGCGCACTGTCTAGTGGGGTCTACATGACCCAACTCCCAATGTTAAAGTGCCTATGATAGCACAAGGGTTACAGGGAGTGCAGATGTGTCTTGCAGTTCTCTTGAGGCTCGTTCGTCCACCTCAAGGGATCTCATGAAAATGGAAAGTCATTGTTGTGCGTGTGGTAAGTGTAGTGTAATGTTTTTGTAAGGGTAATGTAAGTATGACGTAAGGGTGTTGGGGTGCCTTTATGCCACCTTCTAGTCATTAGTAAAGCCTCAGGGTGTATTCAGACTAGACACATTTGGTTTGCTTTAAGTGAACCAGAGTTTGTTTTCCCCCTAATAATCCGGAAGAAATTTTCAGTCCAAATACACCCAACCAGACCCTAGTCCAGGACCAGGAACTGCTCTTTGACCCATCTTTCGAGGTGGTCTTGGTTTGTTTCTAATCGGATTGAGCTCCGGTTCGCTCTGAGTTTCCTCAGTCTGAATAGGCTCTGTGCTTGGAGTGGAACAACTGGACCAAAACGGCTACCGTACCCAGTTGTCACGTGATGTAAACAGAGAAGGAAAAGCCGCGGACAGACATAGAGTAGCGATGTAACAGCAACTCATTAAAATGTGGTCTGATGAATGTAGACTCATTAAAACAACTAACGTTATTCACTTTGCTTTGCACACTGTTTTCCGGACAATCTATATGTCATTGACACTTATCAGCATACCTTCATAGCCGCCATCTCATCAGTACCTGCCTTGCACCATGCCTCTGCTATACCAAAGTAGCAATAAAAAGTGTTGTATGTGGTGCTGATACAGACATTCAAACTTGCTGACCAACTTTGAATAAGTGAACTACATGTATCCTGACAAGGATTGTAAAGTGCAAGACTTTCATAATTTCTGCCTATAGTTGTTTTGGCCCACCCTCGTAATTTCTGGCCAATGACTGAGGAGATCTTTGGTCACATCCTTTTGCTTACAAGCGTTAGTTCGGATCAGAAATGTCCGGTAGACAGCAGTCTGAATACAGACCAAATGCAAGGTACAGGGTTTGATCCAGACCAAATAAAGCAGACTGGGTCCGGACTAATAAACTTTTCCTCAGTCTGAATACTCGCACCTATTATGTAAGGGTGATGCTGTCGTAGTCCTTATGCAACGCTCTAGTCATTACTGAAGTGCACAAACTGACCCCTTTCTGACACTGTGCAAATGCTGCATGCTTGGGGTGTGGAGGTGAAGTTTCTGCAGGATGTCGGTAGGATGCTGACACAAACTACTCAGCTCATTGCAAAGTGCAAAGGATTTGGAGGGGGGTGGAAATAAATACTCAACTATTTCACACTTACACAGTATGTGTTGGTCAACACTCTACAACCTGTCATCTGCAGCATGCCCGTTTTAAAAAAATAAGCATGAACATTATCACTCTACGGTCTTACTAAGTGGTCTACAACCTTGGTATCTCGTGTGGGCCACCTAAATTCTCCATACAGTTCTGCCCTTTTTTCACCCGCAGAGGGCGGTATCCACCTGTAAGGGCAGTTGTGATTAAGGCTTTACTACTCTCAGAAAATGACCTTTTTACAAACCAATGGAATACATGACCACATGCTTTGTCCGTTATTTTCATCTTTTTCATCCCCAACCATGAAGTTCTTTGTTTTGTTATACCTATTAGTTTTATCACAGCTACTGTCCTAAACGAGGTAGTTTTCCACAAGTCAGTCATTTCGGATGAGCTGAGGTTATATGTACACAACAAAGAAGACAAAATAATTAAAACTAAACAGAAATTAGGACTGAAAACATGCTTAAACTTTTGTAAATATGACTTAAGTAAAAATAACTTCAACTTCAGTGAATGAAGTGCAAAATTGAAAGATTGAGTTCAAGTCAATCTTTCAACTAGATGAACTTCTAGCTTTGCATCAAAACGCTTCTCCAAGATTTAGAAAAGTTGAGACGGGCGTTGTTTGTTTTCTGTCAGAAAATAAAAAATGAGAAATGCAGCATTTCAGGTGTCCAAAGGGAGCTCAGGCAATACGTAGACATTGACACCACAGGCTCCATCTGTTCGTTTTCTTCCTGATTATTTGCTTCTTCTTTTTTTCAGATACAATTTTTTTTTCTTTGGTTACACAAAGGCATCTATCATCTCCTAAAGCATCTAAAAAGTTGTTTTTGCTGTTTTCCTAATGTAAAAGTTGAGTTTTATTAAATCTATTGACCTTACATAAGGTGTCATCGATGTCACGTTTTCTGATATCACAGTGGAGCATCAGTTTGAAACCACTGCTCACACTAATATCTAATTAAAGGGAAACCTTTTAGAAAGCACTTAAAGTCAAACAATGCTTCACACGAGGTGCTATTCTGGATATTAACGCACAAAATGTGCATTATTATCGCAGTCAAATGATCACAGCAGTGCTTCTTTTCCTGTCACTGTTCATTAGGCGTCCGTCTGATGAGCAGCACAAAGGATTGTAAATGTCACTCTTGACTGCAGCGCGGCAGAAGAGGGGGCTAATTTAGAGTTCAATTAGATTGGTGGGTAAAAGTGTTATATGAATAAGAAATGGGAATGAGACTGGTCATGTGTGTAACGACAAAAGTAATGAGGTGATGATCGTCTTATAATCAGTCATGTGAGGTAAGCTCGTCCAATCCCAGGCAGTTACGATAGAAGAAGAAGAAGCTCATTCAGATGACACCTGTTTGATAGTGAGAATCTCTTCTCTTTTGAGGGTCATCTTTAAATCTTTAGACACAAACAAAAGGATGATAAAAAACTAAAATAATTAGGTTGTTACTCACGTCAAACTGCGACCAATCAAACACTCGCATTTCGAAGTGATGGATGGCGTTCCCCTTTAATTCACATAAGTGCCAACAGTTTAAATTGATCTTGGAGGAGAAATTAATAATCAGTTTGTGTTCGGCTGGAATTCTGACACCAAGACTTTCATACATCAGAGTAGAGGTGTGAAAGAAAAAACCTGAAGCAATTTTTACAAGATTTGCACCACGTCGCCATTTTGCACCAAGCCTCTTTCATCTGTAGGTGGCGGATGTGCGCTAGTAAAGAATAGAAGAAGAAAAAGAAGAAGCCCCTCCCAGCTTTCCCAGTGTGAACACCATGAGCTATACATTCAGGACTGCAATACGTCACATGGATGGTGTGAACGTAGCTTGACAGTTACATACAGTTCATCTTGTTTGTTGTTTCAAGATTGTAAGACTTGTGATTGTTAAACTAGCACAAACACGATCAAATCCTGTTTGAAACCTTCAAAATAAAGCACACTGTAAATACACAAAGACAATGTGACCCACTTTTGATTTAAACATTTCTTGAAATCTTGTCGAAAAGCTGCATTACAAAGCTGGACCATTTTGATTTTTTAAGCCTGAAACCTGCATATATGGGCAATTGACCATATATGCATTGACTTTTCATTAAAAGCGTTTGCTTGAGCGCGCATTTCTGTACCTGGTGTGAACGTAGCATCTGGTTATTGGCTTAGTCACAAACCATAAAGACATTTTCTGTTTGTAGAGAGACAAATATCCCCTTTGTCAAGTGTCATCTCTCTGTCTATTCCATGAGAGAACCACACTGAATCATTCACTTTGGTGAGATTTCTCCCCTCTTGCCTTTTTATAACTTGGCAACCCCACTACCAAAATATTGATGATTGCCGTGTCGTTATAAAGACCCACGAGTCAAACCTTGGCAAAGAAAAACCAAGAGATGAGGAATAACAACTAGAAGAGGAGGCGGGAATGCTTTGGCATGTGTGCAGTTCTGTGTGTGTGACCACTGATGGGAATCTCTTTGCACATACTTCTGATGCTGTTGCAGAGGGCAGAACTCCGTTGGGTGACTGGGGAGGTCTTTGAGCTGCTGGATGTTGTTTTGTAAGGATGATTAATGATGGGATTTTGGCATGCAGCTCTGTGAAGCCATTGCAGCCTTGCTCCAGCGATACTCTTTAAAAAGCCAGTGTTAAAAAATTAAACAAGGTATTTTGGAAGATTTCCTGTTGGATAGACAGATGAAAAAAGAAACGACAAGGTGAACTTCTTTTGTTTATTTTTGTTTTGCTTATGCTTTGGTATTTTATGCTTTTATTAAAGTTGTATTCTTGTGGCATTTTTCGGATGACGGAGGGCGCATCCTTAAAGAATGGTCTAAATTTAAACTTATGTCATATTGTAAGGCGCTACTAGGCACATTAAGCGACACAAAAGAGGCAGAAATAAGTTTGTCTGTCAGTCAGACTTTATTAATGGCGTTCACAGTAAATCTAGAACTTGTTTGCAACACGCTACACGCAACCCATGTTAGTGTATTCGCACTACCTGTAACTCCTAACCTTGCTCCAAGCACATAAAAAAACTGATAATGCTAAAACAAACGTCACTGTAGCTACGTCAACTTACGTAACGACCTTGTTAGCAACACAAAAGAAAGATGGCAATGTCCAAATTTCTCACTACTTATAGTGCACCATGTAGTGCGTTCGACATTTTGTAGTTGTGTCTGAATCTACAAATCCAAAATCAAGTGCCCTAGAAATGCATCAATGCTGACTAGATTGGGAAATATAGACCACAATGCATCGCATTTGAACAATTTTTGCCAAAAAAATTATTATTATTATTAGTATTTGAAATGATTTTTTTTTTAGTAAACCATCAACGTTTTCATCTTCAGAACTCAGTGGATTATAGGTCGTTGCAAAACGTTCATTTCAGTCGGACTTAAACTTCGTGAAATCAGTGAAGTCATATTCGCCATTTACAAAAAAAAATCCAGGGCACTAAATAGTCCTGCACTATATAGTTTTTTAGTAGTCAGGGCTTAAGGTGGGATTTGGACATAGCCACAGTCTGACACCACTACATGTTAGCCATGTTAGAAGCGTTAGCCATGTTAGCTTATTCACTATACCTGTAACTCCCAACCTCGTTTGCAACACATATAAAAACAGACTGATACCGCTAAAACAAATGTTACTGTGACTACTGCACACAAATGTAATCCGCCTTGTCTTCATTCTTCTACTTTCCAGGGCTTACCTCCACCTCTCTAGCTTGTCCCCCATCTGTTCCCTGCTCTCACTACAAATCACTATCATCTGCAAACCTCATAGTCTGTGCTGATTCCTGTCTAACCTCATCCGTCAGTTTGTCCATCACCATTGCAAGAGGAGTTAATGAAGTTGATTTTTGTGTGTGTCAAATGATATCCAATATTGCAGGATATTATGTGGAGGCACACTGGCTTTGGTTATAGGAGACCGACTTGCTCATACAAGATTTTTCTGGTTGCCTGACGAACAGACCGAAGGTAAAAATACTTTACAACCAGTCACGAGAAACTCAAAGTGTCTATGAGATGAATTATTTTATGTAAGGTTCAGAAAAAATTAAATCAACTTTATATAAACTTGAACTCTCTTTACTTTTTCTTCTCTTTTTTTTCACTCAAATATCTGAAGTGGGCGTGGTCAACAAGGAGAGCAACCCCTACGTTAGCAACCTGAGGCTCAGGAGCCACATGTGGCTCTTTGACCCTCTCTTGTGGCTCTCTGGTTAAAGAAAAATAAAAAGGTTTTAATTCACAGATAGTCAAAGGACAGTACGTATCACAAGTCGAACTCAATCATTTTGAGAGATCTTTAAGCGCCATGTTCCACACAAATCAACTGGAGGTCAGTGAACACAACCAGAATTTTGATGCACCGGATGATGGGGCGTATTTTCTATTTTTGAACAAATTTAAGGATTTTGCAGTTTAAAAAAATAGTGTCACTAAATTGGCTGTGATTTAATTATTCTCTGTTAGATTTACAAATGTCAAGCCAGAGATGCACCACAAACGGTTACATAAACTTTTTTTTTTCCTTTAATCACTGCCGACATTGTACTACCAGTACCAACTACTGCATGTGCTACATTGAGATGATCCCACAAGCTTTTATTTTGAAAGGTAGTCATGTAAACTTCTGTCAAAATGTATTTTTTATTTAGAAAAAAATGCTAGTGTCTTTTTTTATTTTTTGTTTTATTTATGTGAAAAAACAACAGTTCATTTGTATTTGTTATAGCTGTTACATTAACATAAATACAAAACTGCGTCCTATTTTTCTGAAGGGCTCCTACTAGGTTGCAGACCCCATCAGCTGACAGACATCTTCTGTTGTGTTTTTCTGCACAATGCAGACAAACGACAACAATGTTCCTTTTCTACCATGCATTTCCTCCTATCCAGTAAACACAATGAAGGTTGCAGCTGCTGCTCCTTTTTGTTACACTTCTAAACGTACTTTCTGTAGTGAGTGAGGCTCCTATTAGTTTTGAGCTTTAAGTCCTTGAAAAACGAAAGTTCAATCCAGATAGCCCACTGCTCTTGATCCTTTTGTCCAACATGAGAGACCAAACATCTCCCCTCTTGCAGAGACTGAACCATTGTGTATATGAGAACTGGACCGGGTGAGTGTGACATCATGGACACCATGGACAATGGCTTACTTACAATGAAACAAAGTCCATTAAGTTGCATTATAATATTATAATAAGAAAGTCGCCTTGTTGTAACCAGAAATCGTCGGCAAGCAGTGATAGATTCGAGTTGGCCTGAGTCAACATTCCTATGGCAACCAATCTAACCAATCAGGAGTGAGCTTGTAGGAAGTCCATACCCCAATAGAAATCTGTCAATCAAACGTTTTGAACTTTTGACATGGTACCATATCTGATTGGTGAGTTTATAACTTGAGTAAGTTCACATCCACAGTCAATGATATGAACCCACCTTTAATGCATTATATATTCCACACAAAGCAAGTTTTTTTCACCTAATGTAAAAAACGTAGGAAAGGATTTATGACAGTCACACTCCTAGACACTTAAAAAAAATGGATTTCTGCACCTGTACAAGTCTAAAAAATCACAGTATTTATTGCCAGTTAAAATAAAACTGTCACCAATCTCTTTCATTCTGATGTTGACCATAAGTAGACTCCTGCTGCTCCTATATGGTGTTAATGGCTACAGCTGATGACATTTCAGCTCAGCGACCTCCGCTAGGTCACCCAACTGCAAAACGAGCTTAGACCGTCACAGTGGGGCTCATCAACATGACCGGCCCATTTGGCAAAGCCAGACAGGATTCTTTTTAACACCGACAGAGAAGGGACAGTCTAGGTTAAAATACATGCAACTTCCACACAAAAATACATAGATACTTATGTACAAGGTTGACCTCCGATCTCGACTGCAGCGGCAAAGTCAGCTTGAAACAAAGCATAAGTTTAGAGAGGAAGTTCACCTCTCACTGCTTGTTGTCGTCCAGATGATAAAGCAAAATTTGTTTTGAAGAAGCCAGCGCAGGGATATAGAACATTTAAGTTATGTGCCCGGTACTTCTTTTCTAGGTGTGCCGTTATTACTTTGGATTATCACTTTTAATACACGCACAACAGCCAATAAGAATCGAGTACTTACCCGGATCATGGCATTAAAAGTGATACCAAAATTTTGTTGACTTTGCAAAGGGGCTGCCTTTTTGTGTTTTGCTTAAAAATAATCCCCTTTAGTCCATTTTTACAGATTTAAAATCCTTCTAAGGATTTCAACCAATCACCCCAGAATCAAGAAATAACAAATCTAGTTTAAAGCAAACATTTTGCTTTAAACTAGATTTTGAACAGCGATAGTGTGGTAAGCTTGCATGAGTAGCTATCCCCTGTTCCTCACATACTTTTTGCTGAAAAAAATAAATCAACATCAATCTGTGGCTCAAGATGAAAAAAAGGATTTAACATACAATATGAATTTTAGGAACATGGGATATAGTTGAAAAATAAACCTTTGCTAGGAAATCCGAAAATGTACTTTTGCCAGTTCTTCAAATTAACATAAACCTGTCAGTAACCCCCAGGCGACCAAAAAATAAAATGGTTGCTATGGAGATAAAACCAACATGAATTGCACCATTTTGAAAAAAAAGCTTTTTTATGAATTTGTCTAATGCAGCCTTGACCTGGGTAGGGGGAGACTGAGGCATAGCAGCTGCTCAGCCAGTGAGAAGGGAAGAGAGGCACCAGTGGGCAGTACAATGCCATTCGCAGCTCTAATCATCCTATGTTCTTTCACTGCCCACACATGCCAAAGTGTGAGAAATTTCCAAATTTGTATTTCGATTTTAAACAATTGACATCAAATAAATGACACATCTGCATTTTAGCTTCAACACTGGTTCTGTGAAAGATTGCCGCAGATCAGTAACACTCAGGGCGGCTGAAGTCAAGAGCCAGAGATTAAACCATCATCCCACGTTGGACCTGATTTATTCAAGCCTAAAATGATAAATAAACTCCAGTTTGCAAGAGGAGACAGCAGACTGGAGTACTTGTAATTATGTGTAACAAAAACAAGGTGAGGGGCCTTTTTTTTTACCAAAATGCCAAAGTAGTGGTAGTTCTGAGTGCTGGATTTAAAAAAACACCTCTAATATGTACAAAAAAAAGCCCAGAATAGTCAGTCATCAGAAACGGGCTTAAGGTTGCTTTTATGAAAACTTGTAATGCTCTGTGGTTGATTTGAGCAAACTAAATTTTTATTTTTCAGCATTTTTAGTTCCATCAGTTTTATTAAAAATAAGTAACACTATTTTTTTATAGTGTGAAAATGATGTGTTTGTCTAAGATTCCTGCCAAATAAGTATCAAAGTAACTCTAAGTAAGTAATTCTTGAGACAGTGGATTTTAAAAATGTATTTTAAAGCTAAAGTTAAGCCCTTAATATATTTAATTGATGCTCCCTTTCCTTTTTCTTTCACTTTTTGAAGATGTACCAGAACTATTTGCGCTATAATAACTATTCGTCCTAAAGCATAGTTATTTGATTTTGGTAGAGTCGCTTTAATAATAACATTAATTTGTGTGCTTGAAAACTTGACATTTTTTCTATTCTTTGGTTCATTTGTGGGCTTCCTTTATAGGGAACTGTTTTTCTGAAATGCATTAAAATCAAATTAAAACACAAATGATGATGATTTATTTATTTAATATAATGATTTCATTTTACTTTAACTTATCCCTGTAAAGCCCACTACATCATAGAACTTACAGAACATTCATGTTATTTATCTTTTTACTTGAGACGTTTTTACTCGAAACAATCTTCGTTTAAAATGCGAAAATATTGACATGAGCATTCTTGGAAAAGAAACACCTTATTTACTAATTGTCTCAAATTTAATTCACACATTTTTAACATAAAAATGTAAGTATCAACTATTTTTTTTATCTTTTTCAATACAGAAAGTATTCATTGATGAGTTATTCTCACCATAAAATTTTGAAAATTAGCTAAACTTTTTCCCGCCAAAAAGGTTTTTGAGATTTTACGGAGGCAGCCATTTTGAAATGTGCAGGAAAAGCTCTTTTGTTTTTTCATTTTATTTTTTTCTACTTTCCTTTTCCAACAGCTTAGCAGTCGGAGAAGAGCTGAAGGCCTCTTGTGTTGGACATATTTTATGTTTAGAATCATGAAGCAAGAAGTTGCTAGAAGTTTATGATCATTACTTTCAGGTTAATGTTTGTCTAAAAGAGGCGGGACCGCTCCACACACTCGAATGTTACAAATATACCTGTTGGCTCCAAAAATCTTTACATACATACATGTCACAACAGATTCACAGTACGACTACAGTTCACACACACATACGTATGCATACAAACCAAAAGGAAAAACCCTTATACTGCCTCTAGTGGAATGATGCTGAACTACAGGGCAGAAAACACAGACAAAATTATCATAAATTCCGGATTACAAGCCGCTACTTTTTTTCTACACTTTTAACACGGCGGCTTGTAATATGGGGCGGCTTTTTTATTTATTTTTTTTAGTGGCGGGAAAAACATCGACCAATAAAATGAATGAGTAGTTCAGAGGTCCAACGAAATTGTATGATTAATCACAACTTCCGTTCTAATTTTTCGCGGCGGGAAAAATATGTTCCCCAGTAACAGTCGACCAATAATGAATGAGTTGTTCAAAGGGGTCCAATGAAATTGAATGATTACAGTAATCACTTCCATAATATTACATTCAGTCGTTACTAACCCTCATCAACATGGAGAATACGAGAATAAAAGCGTATGATGCAGCTTTTAAGTTAAAAGCGATCGCTGTGGCAGTAAAAGAAGGAAATCGAGCTGCCGCCCGTAATCTTGGCATAAATGAATCCATGGTGAGAAGATGGAGGCTCCAGCAAGAAAAACTGAGCCAGTGCAAAAAGACAACCAAAGCTTTCAGAGGTAACCATAGCAGATGGCCTGAGCTTGAAAACTTCCTGGAGGACTGGGTGAACGTTCAAAGAGCAGGTGGCCGCGGTGTTTCCACTGTACAAATAAGACTGAAGGCTAAAGCGATCGCCTCCGAGATTAAAATAGAAAATTTTAAAGGTGGGCCGTCGTGGTGTCATAGATTCATGAAACGGAAAAGCCTGTCTGTTAGGGCAAGAACAACTTTATGCCAGCAGCTCCCTCCTGACTACGAGGAGAAACTTGCTTCGTTCCGCACATTCACGCAGACAAAGATAGCGGAGAATTCTATCGGCCCGGATGAAATAATAAACATGGACGAAGTCCCTCCGACGTTTGACCTGCCTCTCACTCAAACTGTAAATAAAAAAGGTGACTCCTCCGTCATACTGAAAAAAAGCGGTCACGAGTTAGAGGACTTTGATAGTTTAATTGCGCAGGAGAGTGATGAGTGATGTTTTCTGGTAGGATTCAGTGGTATTGGTTAAGTTATAAGTTATTAAATTATACGTTATTAGAAGGAACTTGAATACTGTTCTTGCACTGTTAAGTAAAAAAAGTTTCAGCAACCCATAGTGTACAAGTAATTGTGTGTTCCGATACAAACGTATGTTGTATTTTAGAGTAGCTGCATTAGGTATTTGTTTATTTGTTTAAAATAAGAGGATTAAATAAAAAGGTTTTTTAAAAATCTTCACTTTTAATATCTTTGTGTGTGTGTGTGTGTGTGGTCCGGAGCGCTTCTGCAGGTGTATGTGCGGCGCGCCGCATTGGTCCGGAGTGCATCTGCAGGTGTAAGTGCATGCGCGCCGCATTGGTCCGGAGCGCATCTGCAGGTGTAAGTGTGTGTGCGCCGCATTGGTCCGGAGCGCTTCTGCAGGTGTATGTGCGTGCGCGCCGCATTGGTCCGGAGCGCTTCTGCAGGTGTATGTGCGTGCGCGCCGCATTGGTCCGGAGCGCTTCTGCAGGTGTATGTGCGTGTGTGCCTGCATGTTAGGCCAGCGGCTTACAATATGGCGCAGCTCGTATAATTACAAAATTGATTTTTGCTCTTAAATTTGAATATTGTTAACCTGGTGCGTGCTGTAGTCCGGAATTTACGGTATGTTTTCTGAACATGCTAATGAGATATGGGTCTCAGAAATGCGAGCATCAAATAAGAAACAAACAGTTATATAGGGTTAACAACCCAACAACATGTGTGAAACGAAAGTAACGTATAAATTTGAGTCATGTTGCAAGTAACACCAGAACTTTGTTGAGTAAAGGTTGTACTACATGATATGAATAAATCCTTGCTATTTTGCTTGTACCTGCAGACTATTGGCCCAAAGGAAGGCTGGCAGGTGTACAGCTCTGCCCAGGATGCAGATGGACGCTGCATCTGTACAGTGGTGGCTCCAGAACAGAACCTGTGCTCCAGAGACGCCAAAACCAAGCAGCTTCGCCAACTTCTTGAAAAGGTGAGCATATTCTGCAATGAGTGGAACCTTGAATTGCCACATGACTTGTCATTTTCAACAAGCCCATTTTGCCAGGATATGACATCACAGATCCCTGGCAATTCCTGAAACTGCAAGTAGGCACATTGATTGTAAATGAACACTGGATGGAGGGACCCCTTCCCCCTTATGTTTCAAACAGAAAGTACCTGCTGGATTCAAGAAGCCAAAACCCCATAGACTTCTAGTAGGAAATAAACTGCTACATGTATTATTCAGTCATTTTATTTGTCAGAATAATCATTTTTGATCTACTACCTTTTTTAACATGTTCTCAAAAATCCTATTTTTTCATATTTTTCTCTTTATAGCAATTTATTAAACCTATAAACTGACCAATCGGGTCCCTATGTGTACATGTATATGGTCGCACGTCAAACATTCAAAATGTTTAATTGACAGATTTCATGTTGCCCGTTTTTAAGATGCAGAGATGTGGACTTCCAACAAGCTATCTCCAGATTGGTGAGAGTGGTTGCCATAGAAATGATAATTCAGACAGACTCAGACCAATCACTGCTTACTGATTAGGTCTGGAGACTGTGAAGAAAGTTTTCAGGATATATTGTCCAATGGTCAAAAGCAACACTAACATTCAAGTTTTGTTTACTGCCAAAGTAAACCAGGAAGCTGACAGGAAATCTTGACTGTTGCATTGTTCAAAGTAACAAAAAACATTAATTTTCTTCTCTATAACCTATGTGTTTTTATCCGTTATGTTTTGTTGACTCCCCTGTGAACCGCCACCTTAACGTAGTGGGGGAGTTTGAGAGCTCGAGTGAGCCCAGGAGCTAAGCTGTCTGGGGCCTAAGCCTCTGGTAGGGTCACCCATGGCAGACAGGTCCTGGGTGACGAGCCAGACAAAGAGCGGTTCAGAACCCCCTGATGATGAGTAAAAACAAGGACCCGATTACGTTGCCCGGATTGGCGTCACCGGGGCCCCACTCTGGAGCCAGGCCCAGGGTTGGGGCTCGCAGGCGAGCGCCTGGTGACCGGGGCTTTTCCCACGGGCCCTGGTCAGGCACAGCCCGAAGGAGCGATGTGGGACGACTCTCCCATGGGCCCACCACCCGTATGAAACCTCGAAAGGGGCCTGTGCATTGTGGTTTGGGTGGCAGTCGAGGGCAGGTGCCTCGGCGGCCCAAACCCCGGTCATGGAACCTGGCTTTTGGGACATGGAATGTCACCTCTCTGGGAGGTAAGGAGCCTGAGCTGGTGCGAGAGGTTGAGAGATACCGTCTAGACATAGTCGGGCTCACCTCCACACATAGCCTGGGCTCTGAAACTCAGTCCATAGAGAGGGGTTGGACTCTCTACCACTCTGGAGTTGCTCCCCAGTGAACAAGAGGGTCATGTCCCTCCGCCTTTGGGTGGGGGACAGGTCTCTAACTGTGGTTTCGGCTTACGGGCCAAACAGCAGCTTGGAGTACCAGGCCTTCTTGGTGTCTCTTGAAGGGGTACTGGAAAGTGCCCCAACGGGGGACTCCATTGTCCTCCTGGTGGACTTCAATGCCCACGTGGGCAATGACAGTGCCACCTGGAGGGGCGTGATTGGTGGGAGTGCCCCCCCTGATCTGAACCTGAGTTGTGTTTTGTTTTTGGACTTCTGTGCTCGTCACAGTTTGTCCACCATGTTCGAGCACAAGGGTGTCCATCAATACATCTGGCATTAGGACACCCTAGGCAGGAGGTCGATGATCGACTTTGTAGTTGTTTCAGGCGACGTTCGGCCTTGTGTCTTGGACACTCGGGTGAAGACAGGGGCGGAGCTGTCCACCGATCACTACCTGGTGGTGAGTTGGAGGAGGAAAGACTTGGAAGACCCAAACGTACTGTGAGGATCTGCTGGGAACGTCTGGCTGAGCCCTCCGTTAGGGAAGTCTTTAACTCCCACATCCGGGAGAACTTCAAACAGGTACCGAGGGAGGTTGGGGACATTGAGTCAGAGTGGACCATGTTTTCCACTTCCATTGTCGCTGCTACTGCTTGGAGCTGTTGTCGCAAGGTCTCTGGTGCCTGTTGCGGCGGTAACCCCTGAACCCGGTGGTGGACACCGGAAGTGAGGGATGCCGTCAAGCTGAAGAAAGAGTCCTACCAGGTCTGGCTGGCTTGTGGGACTCCAGAGGCAGCTGACAGGTATCGGCATTCTAAGCCAGCTGCGGCCCGTACCGTTGCGGAGGCAAAAACTCGGGTCTGGGAGGAGTTCGGTGAGGCCATGGAGAAGGACTATCGGTTGGTCTCGAAGAAATTCTGGCAAACCGTCCGGCGTCTCAGGAGGAGAAAGCAGTTCTCCACAGGCACAGTTTTAAGTGCAGGTGGGGGGCTGTTGACCTCGACAGGGGACACTGTCGGGCGGTGGAAGGAATACTTCGAGGATCTCCTCAATCCCACTGACACGCCTTCTTTTGAAGAAGCATAGAGTGGGGACTTTGAGGGTGAACCTGTCTATTAGCCAGGCTGAAGTCACCGAGGTAGTCAACGAGCTCCTTGGTGGCAGGGCCCCGGGAGTGGATGAGGTCCGCCCTGAGTACCTCAAGTCTCTGGATGCTGTGGGAGTGTCTTGGCTGACACGTCTCTGCAGCATCGCGTGGCAGTCGGGAACTGTACCACTGGACTAGCAGACAGGGGTGGTGGTTCCCCTCTTTAAGAAGTGGGACCGGAGGGTGTGTTCCAACTACAGGGGAATTACGCTCCTCAGCCTCCCTGGGAAAGTTTATGCCAGGGTACTGGAGAGGAGAGTCCGTCCGATAGTCGAACCTCGGATTCAGGAACAACAGTGCGGTTTCCGTCCTAGTCGTGGAACAGTGGACCAGCTCTACATCCTATCTAGGGTGCTGGAGGGATTGTGGGAGTTCACTCATCCAGTCCATATGTGTTTTGTGGATTCGGAGAAGGCGTTCGACCATGTCCCCCGTGGTATCCTGTGGGGGGTGCTCTGGGAGTATGGGGTTCGGGGAGCCTTACTAAGGAGCCGTTCATAGTTTTTATGGACAGAATTTCTAGGCGCAGCCAGGGGCCGGAGGGGATCTGGTTTGGGGACCACAGGATTTCCTCTGCTTTTTGCAGATGATGTTGTCCTGTTGGCTTCATCGAGCCAGGACCTCCAGCATGCATTGGGGCGGTTTGCGGCCGAGTGTGAAGCAGCTGGGATGAGGGTAGGCACAGCTAAATCCGAGGCCATGGTTCTTGACCGGAGAAAGGTAGCTTGCCATCTCTCGGTGGGTGAAGTATCCTTACCCCAGGTGGAGGAGTTTAAATATCTGGGGGTCTTGTTCACGAGTGAGGGAAGACCGGAGCGTGAGATTGACAGGCGGATCGGAGCGGCGTCCGTAGTTTTGCTGTCGCTGTATCGGTCCGTTGTGGTGAAGAGAGAGCTGAGCCGAAAAGCAAATCTCTCAATTTACCGGTTGATCTTCGTTCCAATATTCACCTATATGAGCTATGGTCATGACCAAAGAACGGTGGTCCCTAATACAAGCGCTGAAATGAGTTTCCTCCGTAGGGGCGTGCGGGCGCCCTTTCAGAGATAGGGTGAGCTGCCACCCGTGGAGAGCTCGGAGTAGAACCGCTTCCTCCACATCGAAAAGGAACCATTGAGGTGGCTCGGGCATCTAGTCCAGATGCCTCCTGTCCCACTGGGCGGAGGCCCCGGGGAAGACCCAGGACACGCTGGAGAGACTACGTCGTCTCGGCTGGTCTGGGAACGCCTTGGGGTCCCCCCAGAGGAGCTGGACGAAGTGGCTCGGGGCGAGGGAAGTCTGGGTATCTCTGCCTAGACTGCTGCCCCAGCAACCCAGTCCCGGATAAGCGATGGATGGATGGATGGATGGATGGATGATGGATGATGGATGGATGGATGGATGGATGGATGGATGGATGGATGGATGGATGGATGGATGGATGGAGGATGGATGGATGGATGGATGGATGGATGGATGGATGGATGGATGGATGGATGGATGTTTTGTTGATTCTAATTACCAGTCCTAAATAAAAGTATAAATGATAGTGTAAATAACTATTATTTACATTTTTCTGATGCTGTGGGTTCAGATTGTTATCTCATATTTTCAATTATTTTGTTTTCACATAATGTTCCTGCATGTTTCAAAAACTCATGCATTTGTGAGTTGTCTCTTTAGTATAAAATGTGCGAGACAAATCAAACTGCAGTTTGGACTGAAATTCAAGATCTTACTGGTGTAAATGTTGCTCAAAAAATCAATGTCTTTTCTGTAAACTGTCAACACTGTCAGTACTATAACTTATGGAAAAGGCTCTGAAGGTTCTTCTTCATCCAGCTAAAGTTATCAGAGGATTTCTGCTCATTGGAGCAAGCAAGACATTTTGCTGCTCATTCAAGTAGATCCTTGATGTAAATTTAGAAGAAAAGAAAAGTTATGCAAGAAAAATGGAAGAGGGTGCATTGGTGTACTTGCCAGGACTCCCTCCCACGTTCCTTTTCTGCCTTTTTCTTTCTAGAGTACATGAAATTTGCAAAATGAGCCATTGTAGCTAGGGATGGGCCAATATAACTTTTCCCGTCCTAAACCGATAACCAATATTTCCCGTGCAACTTTGGCCGATATCCGATATTTGCCAATAACGATACTTACAGTAACACAAAGTTTAGATTTCCTTTGTGTTTCTTCATTAAAAATGCACAACTTGTCCTTTACTGGACAATCACATTGGACTTGACCTTTTTAGCTTAAATCAAATGATCTCATAGTAATAAGCATCATTTTAACAATTTCATATAAATATATCTGTAAGCATACAGCCCATTTATTGAATATTGGACATACGCTCCCAATTGCCTGGGATCTATTAGGAACAACATGACTCCCTATCAAAAATAACATTTACCTGAAAACAGTCAATTACTGACTATGACTGTAAACATAAGCTTCCTACTCTTAGGAACAAAAGAAAATAAAGTGTTTCTGTAAACAGTCAGAAGAATATCGATAGATTTTTTTATATTGGATCAATACCGATAAAGTTAAATTATACCAATATTGCCAATACTGACACCGATATATCACCCATCCCTAGTTGAAACTGTGTGATGTTCAAGCATCCACTCTAAGGAATCCACTTGCAAAACAAACTAAACCTAAATACTTTATTGGTAAGGGCGAACCATTAAACGAATTAATTGATGTTCATTCTTACAATCAAATCAGATCCATCTTTCTGAGACAAGTTTTTAATCAAATTAATCTATATCATCATAAAGTTGATTCAAAATAGAAAAAAATCTGTTATATTGATATTAGAAAACACCTATTGGATTTATTACTATAACGTAAAAACAACCACCACAGCAGACAACACACACGTTATGCAACAAAAAATGATCAGTCCATCATTCCAGTCCAATGTATGGGAACACTTTGAATTTAGCAAAGACATGTGACTATACAGTGTGGTAGAATGTTCTAAGAATTTTATCTTGCAATAAAAACAAGGAATCTGAAAAAACTTCATCAGAGGTATTTATCTCTGAGTCACACAGGTTGAATTTTGGGCTAAAGATCGATTTTAGGTCAGTGAATCGGATCATTCAAAATAAACCAATATTGCCAATGAAACGCATCATCAACCACAAATTACAATATTATTTGAAATGTAGTTAAAAGAAATCGTTACACCGCTACGTCTTCCCACCAAATGAAACGCAGTCTAAACAAGTCTGAAGCAGAATGAACCATAAGAGGAAAACCTGAAGGGGCCACATCACTAATGCCAGATAAGCTTTCTAACACGAGAAGTCAAGAGGTTTCTCCCAAAATCTATCGAACAACGGTTCTGCAAAAAATGTGATCTAACAGCACATAATTTTTGAATTATTTTGTTTGGCTGGTAGCTTTTGTTGGTATAGGAGAGAGAACACAAACACATACAAGGTTCATGTACGTGCTTCAAATTAGAATTAACATTGGTCTGTTGGATCCAGGTGCAAAACATGTCTCAGTCCATCGAGGTGTTGAACCTGCGAACGCAAAGAGATTTTCAATATGTTATGAAGATGGAGAACCAAATGAAAGGCCTTAGGACAAAGTTCCGGCAGGTTGAAGACGAACGAAAATCCATGATCTCCAAGAACTATCAGGTACTTTGCCATGGCTAACTGATATCTGTGTGTTTGTAGAGATGCTGTACTATATGTATGTGTAATAAATAATGTTTAAAGATTCTCTGAAACCACAGTCACAATGGTATCAGTTATCTTTTCTGTCTGAATGCCAACACGTGGAGGATACAGACTTCAGCCTAAGGTTTTGGCACAATATTGATCAGTTTGGACTCATTTTCTACGGAGAAAAACTAATGAATTCTTAAACAATCTTTTTATTTTGCAAAGAAAAAGTGCCCCAGCTCAAAAACAGTCTTTGCAGAGGCTAAAAAATTGACTGCATTTACAAAAACATAGCATGTCCTTTTATTGCAATTTTTGTGCTTAAAACAGTCTAAAATAAGCTCAAACTTGCAAGCAGTCTATTAAAGAATTATTTATAAATGTTATTGCAATTTACTGGAATAATTGTCTTTCTACAGGTTTTAACCAACTGCCTAAATTCTGCTTTACATACACTTTTAGACCATTTAGACCTACAGTTGGGTCCTGTCCTTGCCGTAAATTCTGTCCAGATGCCTGCAGTACTCACCGTCTCTGTTCTGTCACCCCTGCAGGAGCTGAAGGACAAGATGGACGAGCTGAAGCCTCTGATCCCTGTGCTGGAGCAGTACAAAATGGATGCTGCGCTCATCTCCCAGTTCAAGGAGGAGATCAAGAACCTGTCTGTGGTTCTGACAGGTATTCAAGAGGAACTGGGAGCCTATGACTACGATGAGCTCTACCAGCGTGTCCTGAGACTGGACACGAGGCTGCGCAGCTGCATGGGCAAACTCAGTAAGAAGTCTTTGTGTGTTTCTGTGGAAGTTGACAGTGCTAGAAGTACCTCGGTAAAAAGTAATAGATTAGTGATACATTAAAATATTACTGTAATGAAGTTTAAAGAATATTTTACCAATAACCGTATTTTTCTGAGTATAAGTCGCATTTGCCCTGAGTGCTCCAATTACCACAGGCACCATGTCACCTTCAGCTTCCATGCTTTCTCTAGTTCTTCTCTGATACCCTGGTATTTCTCCAGTTTCTTATGTTCCTTCATCCTGATGCTCCAATAGCTTGGCACTGCCAGATCCACCACAACGGCTTTCCTCTGTTCTTTGTTCACCACTACAATGTCTGGTTGGTTACCACCCTATCAGTCTGGATCTGGAAATCCCACAGGATCTTTACCCTCTCATTCTTTACCACCTTCGGACGGTTTTCCCATTTTGACCTTGGGGTTCCCAGTCCATATCCTGCACACATGTTTGTGTATATTATTCCAGCCACTTAATTGTGGCGCTCCATGTATGCTTAACAACAACGAAGACGAAGACACGCCACTTAGTCATAGGCCGCTTGTTCCAAACCGACACAGACGATGAAGAACTCAATTATACAAAGTCATTTATAGACTCGTTGACTTATCAGCATGTTGTATATGCTATTGTTATTGGAATAATTGTTTATATGTTGCGGTAATATTCTTTGAATGAGGAAGTTGCAGATGACAGGGTTCGATAGACGTGGTGGTGATAGCAGCCAACAGGAAAATTAGAAGAGGTGCTCTAAAAACTCGTTAGAAATGTAAACGCAAATATTATCATATTTTTTTATTTATAAGTCGCTCTGGTATATAAGTCGCATCAGCTAAAGATAAATTCCCAAGTCATTTGGTAGAAATGTGTTTTACACTCTCCTGCTAATCTACAACCCCTACCATTTTTGTTAGTGGTGCAACAAAAATGGTGAGCAATGTTGAAGCTATCCAGTCGTAATTTGAGCTGGATGTCGAGGGAAACAAAGACGTACATGGATCTATTTGTTTATAACTGGATGCAGAAAAATGGAGCAGAGCAGGGAGCTTATTGCCCGTCCAGTGTATTTTTTCTAGGATACAAATATATTTTTCTAACAGCAGTTTTTTTCTGGTCCTGATTCACAAAAAAAAAAAATCAGAAATGCCAATTTACGATTAATTTTAGTTATATATGTCCTCCATCATAAGAAAAGCAAGAATATGTTAAAAAACACCAAACACACAATTTTCATCAGAATGTTTTTTTTCTTTTTAAATATGGCACTTTTGCATTATTTCTGTCCCCCCATAAATGTAATGCTTCAAAAGCTGTTTTATTTAACATGACGTTCAAATATGAAAGCCAATTGTTAAGACAAGACTAAATGTGAATGTAAAGAAATCAATATGATTGTAATCCTGTAGTTTCTTTGCATTCAGTGATAAGTCTAGCCCTCCTTACAAAAAGAATGTCGACTCCTCTGCTCTAAGAGCTTCATGCCTTTTTGAGCTTCAGGCCTTCTGAAGAACACTACAGAGTGGGAATGCAGAATTACTTTTCGCTGTTTCATTGGGTCCCAGTTAAAAACAAAACAAAAAAACAAACAAGATAAAAAAAAAGGTTTGCACCCAGCGCTCTGTTAGTATGCACAGAGGGCACACTCTCGGGTACAGGCATGAAATTGGCTTGGGAAATCTACTTAGAGACAGAATTCAGCACAGCACATCTTATCACTGTGTTTCTTTATTAACAGCGTGTGGGAAATTAATGAAAATCACTGGACCTGTTACAATAAAGACATCTGGAACCCGGTTTGGGGCATGGATGACTGACCCCCTTGCATCAACCAGAAACAACAGGGTGAGTTCTGGGAGTTGGGGGGGTTGCACAATATTTACTGTGTTGTCAAAAGGATAAATCAGGTATTGTAACATTCGTCGAAGTTCTTTAATTTGAGATTTCATGACATACCAACGTTTTGGTAATCTTAAGAATTCTGATAGTCTTCAACTATCTTGGCGTGTATCATATGTCTGGCTGTAATTCTGTTTACGTCCGATCTAGGTTTGGTATATGGACAGCTACACCAACAGCAAGATTGTCCGCGAGTACAAGACGATGGAAGACTTTGTAGCCGGAGTGGTTTCTCGGACCTACAGCCTCCCATACAAATGGGAAGGAACCAATCATATTGTCTACAATGGTTCGCTTTACTACAACAAATACCAGAGTAACATAATTGTGAAATACAACTTTGACTTGGGCACTGTTCTGATACAGCGAGCTTTGGAATTTGCCGGTTTCCACAATATGTACCCGTATACTTGGGGAGGGTTTTCTGACATTGATGTCATGGCCGACGAAATGGGACTTTGGGTTGTGTACGCAACCAACCAAAATGCAGGAAATGTGGTCATCTCCCAGATAGACCCTGACAGCCTGCAGGTCTTGAACACTTGGAACACAGAATACTCCAAAAGGAATGCTGGGGAATCCTTCATGATCTGCGGGACACTCTACATCACCAACTCTCACTTCTCAGGAGCAAAGGTTTACTACGCCTATTCCACGAAAACATCAACTTATGAATACATCGACATTCCTTTCCACAACCAGTACTTTCACATCTCTATGCTTGACTATAACGCCAGAGACAGAGCACTGTACGCCTGGAATAACGGACACCAGGTAATCTTCAATGTGACGCTTTTTCATGTCATAAAAACTGATGACGACTCCTAAAACAAAATGGAGACTTCTAAATCCACCATGAACACGGCGTCATTTGTGATCTGAGGGCCAACTAGTTAGCTGCGCGTTCTCCAGTCCAATGTGGAGTTTGATATGCCAATGATGCGTTCATACCAGTTCAGAAACGCGCTTTCAAGCTACCACTTTCAATTAAAAGTCTATGTAAACGCATGTGTGTGTTTCAGGCTTCAACATTGATTTATCTCGTGTTAACGCTACACAAGTTTCCAGGCTCTACGCACAAAACATGCGCCCATTGAACGCGCCTTAAAAGTCAAACTAGTTAAACCATGACCAATCAGTAACTTGGATTTGGTAGTGACCCATAAATAGTGTATTTTTTAAAACATGGAAGTGACAACTATTTCTAAATTAATCATAGAAGAGAAATTATTGATTGCAGTTTTATGCCTGGCTGGAATTGTACGACACCAAGTCGTTCATATTCCTGAAAAGCTTGGAGCAGGATTCGCGAGATTTGTACCGCTTCAACATTTCACACCAAGCCTCTTTCGACTGCAGATACGTTCGCCAGTATCAGGTAGCGACAGTGTAGTGTGAACACGGTACGCTAAAGACACTTTCAAGAATGCGCAGTGTGTACGTAGCGTTACATGCAGACCTTAAACTTTTTCAACCAGTGCTTCTGTATTCATGAATATCGCATGGACACACAAAGCCTTTACCCCTAAAGTTATACCTTTTTAATTGGCCATCATTGCTGCTGATTAAATAAGCATTTTTCTTTTTGCATTTTTTTGTGTTGGGTTTTGCCAGCCACTTGTGCATGAATGTCCATATCTTGTCGATTTGCTATATTCTAGTTGTTTTGATACAAAATTTGCCAGAGGCTTAAAGTGTTTGTTTTCATGGTCTATCTATAGGTCTATCTAAACCTGGGGCGCAATCGGAAGAATGTTCACCACAGTGTATATAGTTGCCATTCTTTATAATGGCTCTGTAATTTATTGCTGTTATAAAGTCTCTGTGAAAAGATCATATTTGTATTTTTATAAAAAAGACCACTCTAAGAAATAAATTATTTAAATTAAGCCCGGTAGCCTTATTTCCTTCAAATCATTTTTGATTTGTACCTATATCATTGTTGTTTTATGTAGTAAAGGAAAATTTACGGAAAGTTATTTATTGTTTCAGGCAAAATATTAAGAAATATTTGTTCCTTTTATGATTTTTTTAAAAGTATATATATATATATATATATATATATACTCTTTAAAGAAACTATATTGACACTACATTGTTTTTACAAAGGTCACGATTATTGTCATGTTTTAAAATGGGTTCAGCTTAGTGAGATTTTGGAGTTAACACAAGTACTTGTAAAATGTAATATATTGTTTGTAAGTAAAAAATGCCCACATTCTCTTGTAATTTGTTTAAAAAGTGTAGATGATTTCCTAATTTAATCTCTCACACTCAAAAGTTGTCAAAAATAACACCTTGCACACATGAATGCGAGCACAACATAAACTCAATACTAAGCAGTGAAGCAACTAGCGAGAAAGTGCAGATAAAAAAATCTTCTTTTAATTTTTTTCCAACATTGTAGCTAACTTCTGTCTTTGCATTCTTTTAACTACTGTAGCTGTTCAACGCTCACGCATTTATTTTTATGTGTCCAGAGGACTGTGATAGAATCCCATTAATCTTGCGCTAAAATGCTGTGACGTTTACATAATCAACGCAATCAGCTGATTCTCATGCAAGAAAAAAGAGGCGTTTTGGACAGCGATCACATAAATGATTAAGGAATTTGTAGTGCGCCATAGAATGTGTTATTTATTCGTCGCTGGTGGCGGCTAAGATGTTAAAGGGTTAAAATAACAGAAAGTATTATTATATTTGCTTAAGTTAGAATTATGATATAGGTTAGGAATCAGTCAGATACAACAACAATGAAAACAAGTTGGCTCCCTGTAACTTAGTTTGGGTAGGTCAAATTCATACTTCTACAACCAAATATATTTTTCAAAACAAAGCTTTAAAAATTATTAATTAAGAGCAGTTTATTAAAGTAATTGTGCATTTTATGGTACTAGAATTTAGCATAGGTGTACCTTAGCCACAAGAAAAATCAAGAGGTTTTTAGAAATATATAATATACATGTAATATTATTCTGTAGGTACCCCTCAGGATTTAAAGACTGCGTGAACAGCCATAATGTGTGAGACTGGGGGCAAATAGACATTTAATATTTTTTTATGCAGGTGGATGAGCGGCTACTACCTTAAAATCCAAAGTCAAAGTAAACTTAATTGTCAATTTCCATAATGTTTTCACATTACAAAATTGAAATTCTGTTTCTCTTTCATTAGCCACCCTTTTGGATTTTCCCTATGGCTAATACATCGTTTTGCCTAAAGCAAGATTGTAAAATACCTTACAATATACTTGCATATAAATGTGGTACTTCTAATACACAAAATATGCGATTTTGTCTGATTATCAACCTTAACGGCATGCTTTCTGTCCAAAATAGATGACTAACATTTTTTCCCTAAAACGAACTCTGGGCACTAGTCACACAAGTTAAATTGGATGCAGGCAAAAAATGGGCTCGTAGGTGACCTGTAGGAGAGATCAAGGTCATAAACCACTTGGTGAGCCTTTAGGGTGCACAATTTTTTCTTGAAAACATGCTTTCTTGTTAAATGAGAACCTTAACACAACATAAGGGTAAATAATGGAGAAGTAGATTAAAAAGGGATTTTTCATTTTGTCAAACCCTACGCCGTCAAACCCATACATCATAAGTGTATGAACATTATTCCTAAACACTTCACGATACACTTACCACAAGCACGACAATGGTACGCTACATTTTCATGATGTCCCTTAAAATTGGCCTCAAAAGCCTGCTTAGAACTAACTGGAGAAACACACCTGTGCTCCCTTTTAAAGATGCAACCCGCTTCTGTCTACAACCCTGCCCTGCGGCACCCATACAGCTCAACCTCTCGTGGCTGCATGATCAATCTTCAGCAGTCTACATTGCTAAGTAAAAGTTACTGGAAGCAGCACTACGGAAAACTTGCACAAAGCACATGCCTTGTTCCTGCTTAAGTTGTTAGACTGCAATCATGCCATGCATGTAGAGGCACCCCACAGTGTGGGGCATCCAGCATTTATGACGGTTTAAAACATCACTAAGAGTGATGGGTGCAACATCTTTCACTGACTTGTCAAGCCCTGTGGCACCGCAAACCCTTTCTGGAATAAATGACTGCGAGGACACAATCCTGTCATACATTAAAATAGAGCAATGCACCGTCGAATGGATGCTCTTTGTGTGGGAAGTTGATGCATACCTGAAAGACAGGTTGCTATGACAAAGGAATGGATGGGTTTTCCTGTTTTCCAGAGATCTTAAAGAGGAAACAGCAACAGGTGTTGCCCTACGATTCTCTTTTTTCAGAAAATATAAAAAATAAAAAAAAGGCGTGCTGCTTTGATCATGCAGATACTCATTTCAGCAACAAGATCTACACAGGTACATCTAAACCGTCGGTCACTTCAAAAAGTGAAACTTGTATTTTATTTGGAATCATTACAGATTAAAATGTTTCAAGCTTTTATCTCTGTTATTGTAATTGTAGCGATTTAGACTCTAGACAGGAAAATCATCAGACCAATCATAAAGGTTATTTTTTAGAGCAAAGTAATACTGATTCTGAAAATTTCTAAGCTCAGTACTTGGTGGGGCTTCTTTTGAATTATGCTGCTGTGTTGTTGGGTTGTGGCATGACGATCAATATATGGCACACATTGACTGTGGGGACTAGACTGACTTTCCCTTTGCTGTTCCTAAAAGGATGTAGCAGCTGGGTTGAAAGCCAAAATCCATAGACTTCCTATTTTTTTCGATATTGTCCTCCTTCAGAAGTGGTAAGAGTGTAGCTGAAAAAACTCTCTCCTGATTGGCGAGGCGGGTTGACAAAAGAAATAATGAATCAGAACAATTCGTACCAATCACTGCAGTCTAACACGGCAGAATTGTATTGCACATAAATGGCGATAGAATTGACTTAATTTGGTGGAAATAAGCTGTTGGAGCCTTAGTAAAGCATTTTCTGAAGTTACGTCAAAGCCTCATGGTCGAAAGTTCTCATATCCGACACAACTTTGCTCTGCAAAAGTTTTTTAATCCAAAAAAGCATAACTGCTGAAACCAAAGCAAGTTAAGAATATTTTTAGGATAATTTTTTTCCTTTCAGATTTCTGTTGCAAAATTGCTGTCATGTTTTTCATACCAGTATTTTGTGTGTGTAGGGTCCAATGCAGAAGGCGATAAAGGAACAAAGGGGGGAGGTTGGTATAACCCCATTACCTACTTAGGAAGACAAAATCAATAAAAACAAAAGTTTTTCTGCTCATTCATGGAGGGTAATGCATACAATTAATATTTTCAGTAAAATAAAGGCTCCACGTATTTCATCTTCAAGATAGGCTCCGATAAACGGACAACTTCGGTGTTTTCTATTTGTTAATCTACGACTTTTTTCTCGTAAATCTATGAGATTTTAAGTCGTAAATTTACGAGTTTTTATCTCGTAAATTTACTTTTTTTTTTTTTTTTGGTGGCCCTAATACTCCGTCGTAGATTCTATTAGATTTTTGATTTGATTTTTTTTCTGGTTTGGTTATTGTTTAAAGGAACAGTCCAATTTCTTATAACATATAAAGCATTGGTTAAAAAAAAATCTAGATCTAGCCAGAAGGTTATTATTCATCTATAGTCCCCAAACCTTCTTGTCAATAAAGAAGCAATATACATGCAGATTAAGTAGAGACATAAGGCCTAAAAAAAAGTTCTAGACCCAGCACAACAAAACAGACATACACATAATTAAAAACAATGTATGCATCAGTAAAATATAACAAAATAGTTTGTACAGAAGTTCAAACAATCCAACGAGCTATAAAAATGGAAATCACAAAAGCTTCATATAACCAGAAACCCAGTTTTTACATATCAAAATTGCAATAAATTTTACCACTGAAGGGGGATATTAGCTTGTAATTAAAGCTTCACGTGTGTGTGCCACTTAAGCACAAGAATTCTCACGTATCCCAAACTCTTTTACTCTAAATATAAAAAACTCTCCCATCAGCAGGTCCTCACGGAATAAAAAATGATCTAACCGGAGAACCAAGTTAGTATTGATCTTCTCACTCTTCCACAGCCGTTTGGCTGGCTGGCTGGCTGCTTATTTGTGGAGATAGACACGGTAGATCAAACCCTCTGTGCTTGACAACATACATCTTTATCAGCGCTCAGCAGACAGCACAAGATACACAGCAGAAGCCCGGCTCAGTCTAGTGGGCTACACACCATATCAGGACAGATCTGCAGTGGTTTTGAAATGTTGGATTAAGTTGGACTTCTTCTGGGATTTATTCTGCAGGAAAATAAAACCATCACAGCAAAGCATGCTAGGATGAGCTACTGTAGGGATCATTTGTGAGCTTTTCTTTGTTATAAAAAGTTCAGTATTAAAAATTCCTTGAAAAGTCAGTGGTGATGTGATTATCAGCAAATCAGCAAACAAATTTTTAAGGCGCAAAACTTGGCAACTAAACCTGAAAGAAAACATCAAATCCCCTTAGTAATTGCCACATAACTAATCATTCAAAGGTGAAACTTCATCAGATCCAAAAGGAATTTACAACTGTTGGCGTAAAGAGTGGCAAAGTGTGTAATAAGTACAACAAAGATGTGTATTCATTACTTCATTACTTTGCTTTGACATACCCTTGTGGTTTAGAGCAACAGTTTTAAACAAAACTCAATTTTGCTATTATTTTCAAATCAATTTAAGCATCCAACACATTATCGAATCACATTTTTGAACAAAGTACTTTTCAAATGTAACACAAAGTGCATTACATAGTACAATCATGTTTCTATTTAAAGAAAGAAAAAAGGCAAAAACAAATACCTTCACATAAACACACAAAAGATAACACACATCTAAAAATTCTGGGTTTTGGCGAAAACTTTTCATATTTTTTTAACTCTATGGCGAACCAGATTAAAAGGGGCACTGTCAATGTATGGTCTGTTTTCGAAATGATGTTATATCTAAGACGTACCGAACTAAAAGGGGCATTAAGTGAGACAAAAGAGTCAGCGACAAATGTCAGTCAGCCAGACTTCATTTACTGCGATCACAGTAACTTTGGAACTTATTTGTAACACGCCAACAAGTTAGCCGCGTTAGTCTATTCAAAATAACATTTATGCAAAGAAGTTTGCATAAATAAAAAAACTGCAGAAAAAACGACATGCAAAAAAAAAACACACTGTTGTTTTTTAGTAGTTAGGGCATAGGGAGGAAATTCAGACATAACCATAAAAGAACTTGACCGGTACCGCTAAAAACAAGTATCACTGTAACTACGCCAACTCCCAAACTTAAAAAAACAATTTCTGACTTTGTAATACGTTAGCAGCGTTGGCGTATTCACAATAACACCCAAACTTGTTTGCAACAGAATTAATCCCTAAAATAGGCGCTCCGGATAATAGGGCGCATTTTCATTTTTTGAAAAATTGGGGGGTTTTAAGTGCGCTTTATAGTGTAGAAAATACAGTATGCAATTTTAAATGTTTTAATGCCAAATATGAATCAGTCTGGATTTAACCTACAAACCACTATGTCCTACAACTAACAACACTAAATCTCCTTAATCTTCCTTTTTAATTTTTTCTCCAAGTGCTTCTCTTAGGAGGCTTTCAGTCTCCTGATTACAGCATTTTCTACATATTTTTTTAATGTGATTATTTACAATACAGTAAAGCATATAAGAGTCCTTAGAAACTTTGTTAGTTAAACCGAGTAAGGATGCAGTTGTTTGATAACCCCTTTTTTTAAGCCAATAAAAAAGGGCAGAGAACACCTGCCACGTCTCGTTTAAGTTCCTGCAGTGAAATGGGACCTCCATCTTGGCTGACATATCAATGGCAGAAACCTTCTTTGGTAAATTTAATTGTATTGTGAAATCCCACCCCCTATCTCCCTCAAGCCCTGATCCAATATCCATGTTATGAGAGATATCCACAGTTGCCGGAGCAAAGTGAGAGGCTTGGTGCCATGGAGGGACTGATATCAAATGCAAATTTTTTTTATCGTGTGAATTGCTTTCTGCTTTCCCTTTGCTCACAACTGTAGGGTTACATTGCTTCGAAGATGGCTGCAAAATGACCCACCATGGCAGTGATGTGTTGCCCTGAATATTTATCTCCACATCTGTGTAACATTACAGAACTTGCCATAACTTGTGATAGAGCAGAATTATTACCATATTTTTTGCACTATGGGGCACACCAGATTAAACGGCGACCGTATTTTCGAAATGATGTCAAAGCTGGGTTGCTCAGTTGAAAGGTGAAGGGCTACCATCCAGGAATCCAGGGTTCGATTCCCGGAAGGGGATGAACAATGGTAACAATGGTAATGGGGCAATTCCCATATCAATAGCGAGCAATGGACATCACTAAGTGAGGGCCCTTGAGGGCCCCATTGCATCACATTGACGCTGAATGTGCATGAATGATCCTGCTTGATGGGTCAGAGGGGCCGTAGCTGTGAACTGTCAGCCACACCTCTGTTCAGTCTGCCCCAGGGCAGCTGTGGCTACAACATTAGCTTACTGTCACCAAGTATGAATAAGGAGGGAATGCACACAATGGTAGCGCTATGAGCGTCTGGAAAAGTGCAGATAATGTCTTGGTTTGAGTTTCTTTTGTTCTGGTTTTTGCTTTCTGTCTTGTTTTGTCATGGTTAAGTTCTGTTTCCTGTTTTATTTTGAAAGTCTCCTGTCTTGTCTGTTTTCTTGAGTTTTACTTCCTTTGGTCCCCTTCAGCCCTGATCGTGTCAACCTGTGTCTTGTCTGCCCTGTCTGTATTTAAGTCTTGTCTCTGCCTTCCTCCTGTGTTGGTCCATTAGTACCCCTGTTATGGTGTTCATGCCTCGTTCCTTGTCCCTCGCCACGCCACTGTAAGTTTTAGTTTTATTTTGTCATCCTGCTCGGCAGCGCCTTTAGTTTGTTTTTGTCTATTAAACCCCTAGCCCTGAACCCGTTTGCCTCCTGCCTCTGCATCTGGGTCCAACCGGCTCTCGAGCCACCCTTCACCGTGACAGATAAATCCAATGCATTATTATTCTATAAGAAGCGCAGGACCATACGACACATAAGGCACGACAAAAGAGTCAGAGCCATAAGTTCATCTCTCAGTCAGACTTTATTGACTGGGTCACAATCCCTGACATACATAGCTTTGTGTTGATCTGCTTTTGTGTCAATTGGTCTTTTATTCTGTTTGATACAAATTTAACACAGTCAACAGTCCAGACCTCAGTCCGCTGTTTTTTTCCTTGCTTTCATACCCGTCAGCGCATGAACGTTGTGAGTTCAAGTACCGTCCAACAGATTTACAAAAACAGGGCCGAGAGTTGACAAAAATAACTATTTACAATGAATTTGGTGAAATGGAACCACTCAAAACCAAATATATATGTACACATTACCTTTGAAGTTGTTTTTAACACTACACATTAGCCACGTTAGCGCAAAAAAATAGGTCTACCATCGCTACACCTTAGCCGCGCTAGCGTATTAATATAAACAACCAACCTTGTTTGCAAGTCGTGTTTATTAGCCATGCCAGGATCTCTTTTCACAAAAGTCTAACTCAAACATCTAACACTTCTTATGTTTTTTTTAAAAAATTCATATACATAAGTTCCTAAGTGGTACAAATTTCGCCAAGTTTTTTCGATTTATGAAAAAACTTGGAGTCATAAAATTCTGTCCACAGACAAAACACAATTTTCTAATTACTCTCTCATGATCAATTTTCAAATGGTTAGCACTTCTGTTAATTACAAAGAACGCCATCCATACATCACTACCAACTCCGTGTCCCTGCTGGTCAAAGTTCCACTTGGTTTAACTTCCATGCGTTCAATGGACACACATTTTGTACGTAAAGCTCGAAAATGGTTGTAGACACTTGGACAGTGAGGCGTGAAAACAAGAGTTTTGAAGGTGGAACCCTGAAACACAAATTTAACCCCGTTTACATAGAATTTTCATTGGAGGCCGCTTGAACATGCGTTGCCGAGGGCAATGTAAACGTAACACAACGAATCCATTTCCTGGCCAATGGCATTGGGTTTTTCAATCAAGTACATTTGCTACACAGAAGCAAATGACCTCATATCTAATATGTGGCATCCATTAGGGAACAGAAGATTATGAAGCCCATTGAGACCATATTGTTGTAAAATCGGGTTATATAAATATAATTGAATTGAAGTTATGTTTTTTAACTTACTGCCAAAGATATTTTTAAACAAAGCGATTGCTTACTTGTCTTGTACCTTTATTCACATTGTGAATAAACAAGTGACAATTAATTCTGTGATAATGTCATTAGTCACAGAATTAGAATCTTTTTGCTAAGCTCCAATGAGAAGAAAAAAAAGATGCATTTTCCATCTTTTCTTCTTTTAGGGAAGAACATCCTTTGAATCCCTTTAAAAGGGAGAAATATAAGCAGGAACATCACTTTAAGCATGGCACACTGTGTTCTGTTTGCCGCTGCACAGCTGAACAAACAAAGCAACGCGGTGGAACACGTTTCTGCCTTTCATCATTTCTCATCTCCCTGCTAAAGTCAAAGCACGGCAGAAGCAATCGCAGCCTCCGATCATCACTGAGGTTTATTTGGCCGTTGATGTTACAAGTTAAAGCTCTCGTGCTGATTTCCATAGGAGTCGAACAAGAGTTGTTCACACTCCTCACATTGTTTTATCGTGTAAATCCCGTGTTGTTTGGAGATTAGACTTGAACACATGATGCCGAACTATCTGCTGTTATGGGAATGCTTTAGGTCAAACAGATTGGGATAAGACTGAGAAATAACACTTTCTGATGATTTCTTCGGTATAAAGCATGAAAGACAACAAAAATAAACAAATGACAGCTTTATGTTAACTAAGAAAGCTGTAAATCCAAAGTAAATGTGGACAAACATTTATTGTTATGCCTTAAGCTACATTCACACTGCCTTTCAAGCAGCCATTTCCAGTAAAAAAAAAAAAAAAGTAAGTGTAAAGGTACGTAATTAATCGTTTCAGGCTTCCGCATTTAAAAATCTTGCGGTGACGTGTGGCTACGCAAGTTTCTATAACCGTTTTTCAGCTCCACATACAAAATGTGCGGCCATGTTATTATTATTTTATTATTATATTGTATTTATCCAACTATGGGAAATTTGTTCTCCGCATTTGACCCTTTCCGAACCGCGTTCGGGATGCATTAGGGTAAGGGACTTGCCCAATGGCCCCCAATGGGTGATAATTGCTCGCCATTTATATGGTAATTGCCCCAGTACCATTGTTCATTCCCCTCCGGGAATCGAACCCTGGTTTCCTGCGTGGTAGTTTCTCACCAGTAAAACAGGTATTGCAAGTTAAACCAGGTTGAGCTTTGACCAATCAGGGAGTCGGATTTGGTAGGGACATATGGATGACCTCCCCTTTGAATTCATTGAAGTGCCAACTGTTGGAAAAATGATCATGAAGGAGAAGTTATTAATAGCGGCCTGACTGGAATTCTACGACACAAAGTCGTTCATATGTCAGAATAGAGCTGTGAAAGAAAAAGCCTTGAGCAATATTCACAAGATTTGCACCGGTTTGACATTTCAATCTAAGCCTCTTCCAACTGTAGGTGGCCGACATGCGCTAGGAAACAGTAGCAGAAGAAGAACACTAAGCCCCTTTCCTGCTTGTCCAGTGTGAACACCATTCAAGAATGCACGTTTAGCGTGCTGTTGAGCGGGTGCGAAATGCCCATTGTGTATGTAGCTTTAGTAAAAGTTGCCCGTGACAAAAGAGCAAAAACAAGAATTTTCATTTTTCAACACCCCCAAAACCTGCGCACTGTGCAAGTAGCCTGTTTTTTGCTGTTTCCGTGCAGCTTGACCATTACCAATTACATGCACACCCTATGCGTGAAGTATCTATGAGGAGCCAGTACACATACCTAACTAACGACTACATTGTGGTGGTGTAAGGGCACCATACGACGGCATAATGTCATACTTGCAGGTGTAACTTCCATAATCCTTGCAAATACTTCACGATTCACTTCACATGCAGAACAATTATACTTTCCATTTTCACAAGCCAAAAGGGAACTACAAAACAAACCTAAGGCCCCCTATAGATGCAGCTGCCCCTGTTTACCACCCTTCATGGGCCCGGGCAACCCAAAAACCTGTAGGGGTCAACCCCTGTACAGGTGCATGTGACTAAGGCATTGAATAGTAACAATGTACAAAAGAAAAATGCACCATTTAAAATTCATGAATGTCAAGGTACAGTAAGGGCTGTTCATGAACGCTGGGATATCAATCAGATGACAAAAATGGCAAAAGCCTGTCCTTTAAGGAAAACAAAAAACAAAATGTACCTTACACCTGAGCTGCAGTCAGGACAGTAGAGTAAGTAGAAATGCAGGGGGAAAAATGATGAGTGGGGTCACAGAAATTGCAGAAAAGATGTTAAATTTGTTCTAAAGGGATGAGAATGACATGTGCCACCGACTGCACTTTAAGATGGACCTGGACAGTTTGCTTTCTTTATTTGTTTTAGTAAACATACCACACTGTAGATGAGATGTCTGCGTGTATCTGATGTGATGCTGCTGCGCTGAGATGTGGAGACAGCACAGATTTAAGATCTATTTTTAAGGAAGTTTTGTGGTTTTGCCCTATGATCAGCTTTGTCTTTAATGCTATTTGAAATGTTTAAAGCAGGTCTGACACTAAGGTCCTAAGGTACAGCAAAGCTGCTTTGGTTACAAAAAAAATCCCTGAAAACGCTTAGCATCATGCTAGAATTGTTTTCTATCTCACACCTGTCACCCGGTATTAAGGAATTTGTGCGTCTTCAGAACTGATTTGTAGCTGGAGAAAAAAATTTGTCTGTCCAAAAAAATGCTAACAAGTTCAATGATCTACGATGACAAAACCAAAGGAACGGGTGCAAATTATTTGTCTCTCAATAAATAAATAAATCAGCAGCAGTTCACTGTTCACAAATGGTGGACTACTTCAAGCACCCCATTGGATACATGATATTCATGTTTGGAAAAAAAACTCTTTAATCTACACAAAGCAGACTGACGAAAAATGGTGGAAAATATCCAAATTTCCTGAAAAACAATAATGGTTGACCCATTATTTTAGTTGCAATATCGTAATGAAATACATCAATTACCATATTTCATGTATCTTCTGACATTTTTTGTCTTCGATATCAAGCATCTAATTGGCAGGTGAGTACTGAATGATAGTTGAAGTCTCCTAATTGGTTAATCTATTGAGAAGCAAGAGAAGCGTACTTGGGTTTTGTCATTGTAGATCAATATCTATAATGGGATAAATATCTGGCTCTTTTGAAGGCCACATCTGTCTCGCAGACAAATATTTAATTTAAAAAAAAAAGTTTCATTAGACCAGTCCTTCTCGGGCGCGATGCAATGCCAGTTTGTAATCTATGGTGTCAATACAGCGCCTAATGTATTGCACATTAAAACCGTAAAACCGCGCATCACAACCCCAAATCTGTGACGGCCTGAAACCTTTGAATTGCCATCCCGGCAGATGAGTGCTCCCATCTTTGAAAAGGGGAGAGGTAGTGGGCGCAGGCAGCAAGGTGAAAGGCGCACTGATTAGAACATGCTGCCCGTCACATACCACACTGCAGCGTGAGTATTGCTGTACTGACAATGTTTGGCTCCACGTCTGCATGTGAGCAGTCTTTCTCACATCTAAAGAACAATAAGACCAACCTGCGATCACGTTTAACGGATGGAAGTCTCAACGCCTCCATGAAGCTTAAACTCACCACGTATCAACCAGACTAGACCATCAACAAAACCACCATGCAGCACCAGAAGTCACATTAATGCTAAGAAATACTCATCATTTATTAGCAATAGCATAATGTAGCGTCCCTTTCCCACACTAAGGCACGGAGACTTAACCTCTTTTAAGGCTCTTTATTCTGGTTACTGCAGGCCATAACCAACGCCGTACAACTTATTCAGCAACTTCTGAATCTGTCCCGCCGAGAGTGCTCCCCCCTTCTTTATATTCCCCCGATGCACCAGCCTTCCTATTTACCTTATTCAGCCCATAGCTGAACCCCATTGGTCGAAACACCCCATGGGATCATGGGAAATCAGGGTTTAGTCTCGGTCCCCCTGTACTGGCTCCCAGCCCAAATAAAATACAGGGTTGTGTCAGGAATGCGGCGTAAAGAACCTCTGCCAAACAACCTGTGCAAATCAGTGAAAGCTGATTCACTGTGGCGACCCCTGAAGGAAAATGCAGAAAGGTTAAGAAGTACAAAGCCTTTTGGCCATATGGACTGTACTTTTGCAATCAATCCATTCATACACTGTCTCCACAACATGGCTGCAAAACATGGCGACGATATACCGATGCAAGACTTTGGCTGCCTGAAATTTTGTTCCATTGCCAAGTATAGACAGACTTTGAAATGCAGGTCATGTTTAGAAAAACTTCCAGTCTTGCAAACATTTTCTGTATTTTTTTACTTTTATTCTACACATTAAACAAACATCAACCAGTTTTAGCAAAGGATTATAATCACTCTGTCCTTCTGTCTTTGTAGCTGGCTCAGCGATGCTGATGCATGCTTTCATATCTGGTTATACTAATTATTGTAAAACTCTGCTATTTGCTCTTCTACCAAAAAGAGAAGAGAAATTCCAAACCAACAGTCAATTAATGTCCATGTGTACTCACCAGAAACAAATAACTTTTTTCGAGTCCTCATGGGTTTAATGGTTGATTTTCAATGTTGGTTTTTTACTTTACTGCTTTCATCCCTTTAAATTGACTTTTTAGTTTCCACTGCTCTTGGTTGTCATCACAGCCCAATTACAGCAGGTCCAGATCATCATTCTGATTCCCAGAACTTGTCTGCTGGTTGTTTTCGGACCCGCTTCCTGCAATCAACAGTATTTATTTTCCAGTAAAAGTTGCACAGGCGGTGCAGTACAGGGGGTGCAGTGGTTAGCACTCTTAGCTTACAGTGAGAAGGCTTCAAAAACATGCTTCATAGGTTGATTGGTGACCCTTAATTGCCCCTGGGCATGAATGTGACTGTATGTGTGTCTGATTTTGTGGCCCTGTGACTGGCTAGAGACCTGTCCAGGTTGCAACCGGTAGTTGGGAACGGTTCTGGCAATTCTGTGACCACAGAAGGGACCAACCAGCTAAGGTAGAGTATCCACCCTGAGACTGAAAGGGTAAAAAATTCAAATCCAAGGCCGAGATATCAAAGACTCTAAAAATGTCTTAGTGTCAAGCCTCCTGCACTCAGTATTAAGGGGTTGGATTGGGGGGGGTTAAACCACCACATAGTCCTTAAGCCCGGCTGTATCAGCTGCTCCCCCCAGGGGAGAACAAATTTCACACGCCTAGATGACAGCTAAAGGTACTTGAAGGATTAAGGGGTTAAGAAAATGAATGGATGAAAGGCACCAACCTATAACCATTAGTAATGGAGATCAGTGTCTTGCCCAAAGACACTTCAACACATCGGTGGGCAAGGTGGGACCCAAACCCACAAACTTCCAACCAGAGGTTGATCGCTATATCTCTCCACCACGGCAGAATGCCACACTATATGTCCAATTATAAATAGGATATTTCTATTTGAAAGCTTTATCTGTGTTGTTACAACAAGGAAATGATCTCCTGTGTGTTTTACATTAATTGTGGATTAGTTATTATGTCCTAAACAAAGAATTCCCTTCAGTGTTCCAAAGGCAAGAACATTGCTCATGTTCTCGTAAATTTTGGAAACCGTCTGCAATTTCCCTCTCACACAACTTTTAATTATGTATCTTTAAAATTAGAAAGGAATAATGCTTATTCAAATCTACTTATTTGCATTCAAAAGAAAGCATCCTAAGAGAAGTTCCAATAAGGAAAGATGATTCTGTCTGATTAGCCTCATTAATTTACACGGTCCCTTGACTCTGATGGAAAAAAGTCTCCAAAAAATGTTAAATACATTTCTCAGCGCTCTCTTTTTGAAAATGAGATGTGAACTTCGTAAAAAAAAGTGACACTAATTTTTGGTGCTGTCACATTCCACACAAAGTAACCTTGAATGTGCAGAGCAAATGTTATTTTGGAGTGTTTGAACATGATTCTGTGCACTTAGAGATGGGTGGAGGTGAACTGGAGAAAGCCACAGTGTCTGGAAACGTTTAAAATAAGTTCAGTGCCACTTTGTGACGACTATTTTTCCTCTTACTTTCCATTTTCTTAAGTACTTGACATTTTCTCTCTGGGGGATGGGGTCCTAAAGTATGTAGTCAAGTTGAGGGAAAAATAAAGCTATAAAACTGCACAATGACTCTAAAACCTTGTTTCCACTTAGCAGTACGGTCCTGTATTTTGAGCATTTCCATTATAAAATGAACCCATTAAGCCGGACTGAACCGTACCAGTTTTGAGCCCCCGTTGGTTGTAGGAGAGAAAAAAAATCAAATGCACCTGTTAGGGTGGAGCTACTGTCTACACTTGATAAAATTCAATGTATTCCTTTTCGCTGCCCGCAGTCTTCTCTAAAACATTATATGACTTGTAAATATGAAGTACAAAAAGAAAAGCGGTCCAACTTTGACTGGAAAAGCTTACCTGAATCTCCTGGACCATTCTAAACCAGACTGTAGCGCTCGATGTACCAAACGAGGCTTAATTTGCACAACCTCAATTAGTCAAAATAAAATGGGGTTTGACCTGAATGGGTGCTGCAAGTTTTGAGGTTGTCCGGACCAGCAGGTGCGTCTTGCAGTACCCTCAAGGCTTGTGCGGTCACCTTAACCCTTGTGCTATCTTAGGCACTTTAACATTGGGAGTGGGGTCATCTAGACCCAAGAAGACAGTAAGCTGAACATTCTTTCTTCAATGATTTGTGATCTTCTTTGGTGTCCATGGATTACATGAAATCCTCTTCAGCTTTATCCACCTTTGTCATGGGATGACATGTCAATGGTAGAATCAGGTCATCTGGACCCCATAGGATAGCACAAGGGTTATGGGGCGTCATGAAAATGGAACGTACCGTTGTCGTGAGCGCGGTAAGTGTATCGTGAAGTATTTCTAAGGACAATGATGGCATTGCACTTATGATGTATTGGTGATGCTGTTGTACCACTTGCTCAATCTTCTTTAATGTACATTGTCTTTTATTTCCTCCTATCATCAATAAAGCATGTCTGAATTGAAAGTGACAGGAAATAGATTTACATTTGTTCAGAATGATGCAGCAAAGCTTTAATTCATTGTATAATTGTTGTACAGTGTTGCTCTCCTCTTCTGCTCACTGTGCTACCAGACTGTGAGCAGACTGCTATATTAACTGCTTTGACCTCACCTGCAGTTGGCCTGATCGAGTGATGAATGGCTTTCATATCTTTCTAGCAACAGAGGAAGATGAATTGCAGAAAATCCTGTCCATTGTTTTTGGAGTCGAAGGGGAAAAGTGATTAACACAAGTGATGATGAACACCAATCACAGTGAGCACAGGCTGTGTCATCTTTTTGGCCATTTTCATAGCGTTCTCAGTGGTCCTTTATTCATGATTATCAAAAGTCCTGTGTCGTTTTCTAGGACATAGTTTCTACAGAGCAGAAATTCACCTTTGAGTTTGAGGGCCGGACTGGTCGCCTGGAGCAGTCCCACCCACCTTTCCTTCCCTGTTAATGAGAGCTCTCTGTTTTCACTCTTCCCCTAGTGTATCCTTCCAACCTAACATTACTGGTGCAACAAAAATG